>VWZX01000326.1:0-71331 GCA_013399015.1 Galbula dea | reverse complement strand
TCACAAGTATTGAGGCCATGTTACTGAGAACACAGCTGTGATGGGCAGGGTACGTCTCAAGGATGAAGGACCACTACCTCTCTAAAATCTTGCTCTATGGTGAACTTGCCACCGGCTGCCGCAAGAGAGGAGCCCCAAAGAGAAGATACAAGGACTCCCTGAAACAACATCTCAGCCTTGGTCATACTGACCACCATAACTGGTCTACTCTGGCCTCCAATCGGGAGGCCTGGAGACACACCATCTTTAACGCTCTGGATGCTTTTGAGAAAGCACGCAGGATCACCCTCGAGGAGAAAAGACAACGCAGAAAGAATCGTGCCTTGCAGAACACACCATCTAAGGAGTCTTTCTGCTGTGCATTTTGCAACCGCTCATGCCTATCTCGTATTGGCCTTTTTAGCCACCAACGCGCTTGCAACAAATGTGGGTAGAGCCCTTCCCAAATCTTCATTCGCGAAGCCTAGCCATGATGATATAGATATGTTACTGGTGGAAAAGCACCCAGACCAGCTGGGCAGCCCGCATTGCCTGACCTGTTTTCTCTCTAGCAATTTCCATGGCAAAGTCTGGGTACTCTGGAGCCTCATTCTGTCCATGCCAAAACCTGCACACCTCCTTCAGGTACAGTCAGCCATGAAACCTGGAAGATATTAGCCTGGGTGTCACAAAGCAAGCCTGGGGCTGGTCAGGGACTGGCAAGGGTAGTGCTAGGTGAAATCCAGTGGGGAGAGAGTTTCCTGTAACTGATGCAGACGTCCAGCTGCAATAAACTTCTCCCACACACTTTCAAGGATTTTGCCCATCGTACTTTTAAGGAGGACCAGACCTAGCAATTTACACATCTTCCTTTCTTTCTGCCATCTTACTCCCAGTGTCTGAAGGGCTGGTGCCCACCTTGACCAGGTACCTCAGGGAGACACACAGCGAAGAAATGCCCCACCAAAGAAATGTTTCCCCTGAGGAAAGAAGACATTGGATATTTTGAGCCAGACATCCTTTTAGGACCTAAAAGGTGCTGCCTTGGCTCCAGACTAGGGATCTCTCCTCCTGCCCTCTCTGTGGAGTTGAGAATGGCAGCCTCCATTCTTATGCTGCTGGGAGCTCTCTTGCTCATGACAGTGGGAAAGTGGCAGGGACCCCACACTCCCAGTGGCTCCCTGTATGGCATTCAGTCCTGCTCTGCCACTGTGCTGACCCAGAGGGTAAGAAAAAGTCAAAGCCATTAGGGATCTCAGGGAGCTTGAAAAAAAGGCAGTGGGGGTGGGAGATGGTCTTTGCCTCCTGCAGTCTACCCCCATCCGCACCACATTCCTGTCTACCCTGATCTGCAAGGATGGACACTGTCTGGCTTAGCTAGAAAATCAGGATATGCTGTTGTGCTCAGGGGCGGTTCATGGTCTGGCACATGGGATATTGGAAACCTGCTGGCTGGCCCAACCAAAACCTCCCCCCTCAACCCAATTCTCTGCTCCCACAGTTGCCACATTTCAACCACAGCACCCTGTCTTGGGTCCACAGGTCCCAGATAAGCACTAGCTAGGGCAAACTACCCTCCTTTTCCCTAACTGAGACCAGGGATCAGTAATGGCCTTTGTGTCCCTGTGGGCAATCTTAGGGGACAGTAAACCCACTTTAATGATCAAACTTGAAAGGAGACCAAGATATTTCTGTGGGAATTGTACCTAGAAATGTTCATCCTGGGACTATGTGGTGGGAAAGGTCTCCCAGAAACCAGCAAACCCCAGTGTAAGTGTATGACGAGAGGTAGTTTTGCAGGAAAATTATCTCTTTCTCCGTTTTGTCCCATGGCTTGCCACAGTCATAACATTCAAACATCTCCAGGGAGATTGAAAAAACCCCAACAAACAAATCATCTCTTTTTTGTGCCAGTATGCTGGAAGGATCTGTTGGGTTAACTCAATATGGGCCTGGAGGTCACTGTAGGGGTTACCTTGAGTGTGTGTCTATGTGTGCACGTGTGTGTGTCTGGCCTTACTCTGCCTCCTCCAGGCCTTCTTGGCTCTTTTCCCCACAGACCCATGCAGACTTCATGAGAGGCTGCAGAACCTGGTGCCTCAGCCCAAGCCTGTGCACCTCTGCCTCTTTCTCCTCTAATGGCACAGGCTGTCCATACAGCTGAGGGGTCTGTGGACCCCCCCTAACCTGTGCCCCGAGTCTCCCAGCTAGCATGTCTCCAACTTGGTGATGGCAGTGGGGTGGCAGTGGGGGCATGGGAGGCGAGGCAGACAGGTTCCCTGCCACTGCCAGAGCTGGTTAAACATTGTCCCAGGCCAGTTAGGTAACACAAACCACAGCAGGAAAGAAATGAAACTGCTTGAGCAAACAAGGTGTGCTTGGCAGGGCAGCAGGCTGCGTGACAAAGTGCTCCCTTCCCTCTGCCAACCTGCCAGGGTTATCTATTGATCGAGAATAAACACCTCACCCATAAACCCAGACTCAAAGGGACAGCAGCCAGGAGCACAAACGGCTCCTGTGAGACCTAACCTGGGCCTGGGCCTGCTCTGTTTCATCATGTCCCCTCTCCCGACATGCTGATTGCCACCAATCACCATCCTGGTCTCCTCCCACACATGCTGCTTGCATGTGGAGCCTGAGCATCTTGGCTTTGTCCCCCCACCACCCTGTCCAGCCTGCTCCTTGAGGCAGCTCTAAAAGGTCAGGGATGGGACTGGGGCACCCTCTGCTCGCTGGAGCCAGCAGACACCAGCTGGGAAAACCTGCTCCCTGGGGAAGGTTATGCAAGAAACATGACGGAGGTCTGGCTGCAGCCCAAACCATGGACTGGCTCCTCATTCACAACCAGGGACTGGGACCAGTTCTTGCACCACAAGACAATCCTGATGGCCTCATCTCAGTGTGTGGATCTGGGAGCAGTACAACTTTAGCCCAGCACACTAGAATCATAAAATCATAGAATCATTAAGGTTGGAAAAGACCTCTAAGATTATCAAATCAAACCATCAACCTACCATCACCATGCCACTAAACCATGTCACTAAGTTCCACATCTATACGTGCTGTAAGATGTGGATGGAGTTCTTCAATGTGATTTTGTCGCGCCAGAGATTTTGCATGACTGCAGACCTAGTCTTATGTCTTGTATTGTGATGATGAGCATGGCATGGCATGGCACTGCCACAGGAGACCTAGCATCCTGGCTGGACCATCAAGGCAACTCCTCGTGTAAACAGCAGTTGAACCCACCCAAAAGAGGTTGGACAGGGCCATGGGCAACTCCTGCCCCTTGCAAAGCAGATAGGCCATGTTTTTGATGCCACTACAGCATCTCCAACCGTATGAATTACTTTTTACTGACCCACAGACATACCTTGTGGGTCAGAAAGATCCTCAGCACCCCTGTGGAACCCTCCCTGACTACTCATGGCTGGGCTAGCTGATGAAGGCTGGCATTACCATTGAGCAAGAAAAGACAGACAGTGTGTTTGGGCTGTCCACACTGCTAGGCCTAAGCTGTCCCCTCTTCTGAGGCACCCAGGTCCTAAGTGAGGCTCCCAAATACCCAGACTGTAAGGTGGGCACACCTTAAACATATTGCAATGTTTCTGCTTCTTTATGCCCCTTCACATCTCAGAAGAGAGCACTGGTCAGACAGGGGTTGGAGGTCTTCCCACAGCCTGTGACTCCCTGCTAGGATAGAGATCTTAATGTGGAGGGAGCTGAGAGAGAATCCCCCCACCAGACCATGGTAGACTGGGCTCTGGGACCAGGAAATTGCTTCTGGCTTAGAGCCAGTGCTCTGGGAAATTCATTCTGAAAAGGCGAGTTCCAGACATGAATATCTGGATGGGCCTTCAGAAAGGCCAAGTTTGGGAGTGTGTGTAAGATGATCCTGCATGGCTGGCTCTGAGACAAGACCTCTAGCTCTCACTCCCATCAGCCCAGGGACAAACAGCTCACCTCTAATTAAGGAAGACTCTGTTACCCTGTGCCAGGATGACCAAGCAAGTCCAGGTCACAACAGGGAGCAATGATGGTGGCAGACAGGGTTAATGTAATGGGACATCCCAGGCAACACAAACCATGACCCCACTACATTCTTAAGAAAAACAAGTGAAATGACAGGGAGGTACAAAACCCCCAAACAAACAACAATTTATTCCTCTTATGTTCCCATTTGAAAAGGAGGAAACCACATGAACCTGCTGGGTGCCTGGCCGGGCTGGCATCCTCCTCCTGTGGCTGACACAGAGCCAGTCTGTGCCACTGTGACATTGCTTCAGTCCAGCTGAGCATCACCACCACCTGTCACAAGACATGTGTGCCCTACAAGGCACACTCTCATATGGGAACATCTTACTCATGAAAAAATATATCTGTACATTCATTCTGTGCCTTTTTTGGGTCTTATATAAATTAAAAGCTACTTCTGGGGAAAAGGCCTGTTTCCAGACACAGGCAGTTGGGGCAGAAATGCAGAGCAGCCCTGCTGTCCCCAGTCCTTTCATCTCTGAGGACACTCCAGAGCCAAGTGAAGCTCCACACTGTTTCCATCTTCTCTTCATAGGTGAAACACTGAGCTGCTGCTTCAGAGAGGGCTTTACCCATCCCATATGGAGCAAACAGGATGGTGGACGCCTTTGTTATAGTGCAAGCAGTGGCGAGGGAGGACCCCAGAGCTGGGACAAGGTCTGTCCAATCACAGGTGAGACAGTGGTGCTGCCCCTCTGCGGGGGCAGGAGGTGGGTGTGGAGACCTGCTGGGCTCTCACTGCAGTGTGAGCTGCCACTTAAACTTCTCTTCCTCTTTGCATTTGTCCAGGCTTTGAAACAGCTTAATTGACCGCAACTCCAGTCAGAGATATGGATCCAGTGAGGGAAATAACCATCTACAATAACCTACTGGAGCCAAAATTAGCTTTAAGCTCCTCAGTGCCCATGCAAGGTTCCGAGTTTCACACACTGCACAGGGCACCAGCTTGCAGATACAACTACAGGCAAAGTTTCCTGGCAAGAAGCCCATCTCAGGGCTGGCCCTGAGGGGCTTGTCAGATCCTGGCTGATCCAGGACTCCTAGAGCTCCTTGTTCTTGTTGAGAACCTCCTCCTCCTTCCAGCCGCTAGAGTTCTTCCCAAACTTGTACACTAGCCGTCGCCCATCGACTCTCTCCAGGATCTCTCGTTTGTAGTAATATCTGGAGGAGATGGAGGTGGAATCAGGTTTCTGGATGCAGTCTTGCATCCTGGAGAGCTGCAAGACTGCATCCAGAGCCCTGTTGTAGGGGATCAAGGCTGAGCTGTGCTAGGTCTGGTCCAGTCATGTGAGGCAGGTCCCATCCTGGGGACAGGTGAGGGCACTCACCGCATGGCTCGGCTCAGCTTCTCATAGGTCATGCTGCTGTTTTTCTTCTTCTGGCCCCAGAGCTGAGCCACCGCCTCTGAGCGCAGGAACTTGAAGACACCCTCTTGCCGGTCCTCCCACTTCATCAGACCCTCATTCAGCTCAGGGTGGATCAGGATATCCCGGATGAATTCCCACAGGTGGGTACCTCTTGGGGCTGGAAGAGGAGAGCAAGCTGTATAGCAAGGAAGATCCTACGGAACCCCACATTTCGGTTCTCCCTAAATCCCTCTGCCAAGGGACATGGCCACCAGACATGGCCCTTCCTCCCATTTCATCTCCAAAGAGCCAAGCAGAGGGAGGCAGTCCCTGATCCCGGGCTGGAGGGTTCACATACAGTGCTTGCTCTTCTGGCTCTCCAGGCAGGCTGTGCTCTCCTTGCTGAGTTTCCGGGGCCGTCCCCGTTTCCGTTTGCCATGTTTGCTGTCCCCTTTCTTGCTCCCTGTAAAGTCACCTGTGCACACAAACAAGAGGACACATTATGCTGTGCAGAGCACACTTGCAGCTCTCCCTTCCCTGGTCACAGAGATGTCCTCCTCGGGAGTACAGGTGAAAGGTGGTTGGGGCAGAGGGAGAGATCAGAGGCTGCATCCTCTTTTCAGGCCAGGTATCAGGGAACCATTCTCCTGAGAGCAATCTCTACCCCTTCCTTCCAGCCTCATCCCACCCTCATCCATGCCACTGTGCTTAGGGCAGCATGCTATTCGTTCCCCAAATCTTGCCACACTTCCTTGCATCTCCAATGTCTTCAATATCATCACCAGCTGAGACTGAACACTGTTTTCAATGCCCAGGATCTCTGGCTGCAGCCTTCAGCTGGCTGTCACCACCTACCCCTTCCCACCAAGCTCACTGCTGGCCTGGATACCCCAGCTCTGCCCCAGAGCCTGCACCATCACCATGCTCAAGAGAAAGAAACAGACCCATGGCACAGAGAAAATTAAGACACCCTCCTCTTTCTTAGTGTGGGGATGAATGTTTGGTTGTTGTCCTTAAATCATTGCCAGATAGGATGTGCTCTGCAGCTGCTGGAAGTGCCCAGGAGCAAGCCTTCCTCTCCCAGCTTCTGGTGGAAAGAAAACAACTCACCGTCAGGGAAGATCTTTGCTTCAACAGGGTCGAGGTCAAGGTCGCTTCCACCGGAGTCCTGGGAGTTGGGACTGTGTGACATCACAGGCCCTGAGACGTAAAGGAACAGGGCTCAGACCACCACCTGCTGGCATCTGGAGATGCTTCCCCCTGGTTTCTCCCATGCCCCCTTGCCCCAGCTCTCTGTAGGCTGGCTGGTGCAAGATCCAAACCCGTTCTTGGTGGTGGGACAGTTTCCCACTGATTTCCCAAATCAGTGAAAGAAAAGGGAGCTTTTTGCAGGACAAAACTCTGACCTGAGATATCGGAGCTGTCTGGGGACATTGCACCAGGCAAGCAGGTGAAGTCTGTGGATAGGAAAGGGTTTGTAGGCTTCATGTCCTCCAAGGACCCCTTGGCACAAGGATTTCGCAGCTCTGGAAACAGCACGGAAGGGTAGAATGGGTTAACTCAGCTTGCAACATTACGTGGCCACCAGGGAAGAGGTTTGCCTGGCGTCCCTCTCTTACCCAGGTGGCTGGAGTCCAGGAAGGTCTCTTGGGAAGCTGCATCCTCTTTTTCTAGCAAGTCAATGATCCAGTTCAACTCATCGGAGGCTGCAGTGGTGGGAGGATTTGGATTAGTGATGTTTATTAGGTACAGAGGGGAATAGTGCACAGCTCTGCCTGGACTCTGGTCTGCATTCCCACATCCACCTGTGCAATCTCCCCAGTGCAGCCTTCTCCAGGCACCTTTTGCAGTTGCCAGAAAGCATGGGGTCCTAGGCTTGTTGAGGGTAGCTCAGCCTCATGTTTTGAGCTGCCAGGCCTGAGGGTGAAGGGGATACTCACTGATCTCATGCAAGCGGTCATAAAGCTCATCCCCAAGGGGACCAAAGATGAGGCGCATCTGGTCCCTGGTGCAGTGGCAGAGTGCATGCCCATCCATATTGCAGCAGGAGAAGTCGATGGAGCTGGCATCATACTTGTTCTTCTCTACATGATAGCTGATCCACTCTAGCACCTGCAGCTTGGTCCAGAAGTAGGGGAGCTCACTGAACCACTCTGGCTTGTCTGCAAGGGACAGAGAGTGAGGTTCAGGGGCAGTGGAGCCATGCTAGTGCCATGGGCCACATGCATACTGCCAGTTGCCTTTGGGCACAGTGTCTGGTCTCACGGCAATCACACAGGGCACTCCCGTGCTTGGAAGACACAGGACTAACAGGTGCTTAAGCATTTGTTCCCAAGTCACTGGCCTTGTCCTGACCTGCTTCTGTCCTGGGAGACGGCAACGACCTGATGCCTCCCACCCTCCAGCCCCAGTTGGTTTTGGTGCCACTTCTCCTGTCTGTGTTGGGATCTGTCCTGCTCTGCTGATGCATTCCCTGTGCCTCCCTCAGGGCCATCCTATGAAGGTCCCACCTGTAAAGTGCGACCCCTAGCACCAGGACTGTACCTCCAAACTTCTCTCTTGGTAAGCCCTGGCAGCCTATCCCCTGGGATGTGCTGAAGGAGGAGGACAATGAGCGCCTCATCCTCCATATGCACTTGATGAGCACCAAGCAGCCACACCTTGTGCCACCCAGCATATCCTCCAGCAACATTTTAACCAACACACCCCTGGGGTAACTGAGGCATGGTGCAAGTTGTTGACCTGCCCTGGTGGGACCGGGACCTTGCAATGCTCTTCCAAGCCAGCTGCAATGCCTCGCATGCTGGCTCCACTGCATAGTCACCACTGTTCCCCTGGTCCTACCTGTGCTCTGTGCCAGGGGCTGGCTGGTGAGGAGGCTTAGCCCCTGGGTGTTGTCATCCCCAGCATTTCCCAGCATGTCCAGGGTCGGCTGCACCTCATCTGGCTGATACATGGCGCTGATGTAGTTAGAGAAGATGTTGCTGATCTCACAAGATCCTGCCATCAAATTCTGTGCCAAGAGATGACAGTGAGCTGCAGACCCGTGGAGGCAGGGGGACCCAGTCCTGCAGCACTCCCAAGAGCAGGCTGGGTGAGGTCAGGCTCTCTCTCTCCCTCCACCCATTGTCACCTCTCAGGTCACTTTTGCAGGAACACCCTGCCCGACACTAGCTGTCTCAGGCTGGGGCCTGACTCACCACCACCCCTGAGGCCGGAAGCAAGGGAGGATAAGTCAGAGTCAACAAGGGACATAGCACCACTATGCTTGCCGAAGAGTCCAGTCCCCAGCACCCTGGCCTCACCAGTCCCACGGGCAGCCAGTGCAAAAGGACAGCATGCTGGCAGCTTGCAGAGACTGGTGTTACACAGCCCTTCCACAGGGACAGTCATTGCAAGGAATGCAGCTGTTGAGCTCTCTCCCAACCCCATGGCACAACAGTGCTGGGGCCGGCACAGCCCGCTACCCCACTGCCCACTGCAAGGACTGTGTCGCTGGCAGCTCCAGTCCTGTCAACCGGTTGCAAGAAGCACATTCCAGTAAAGGCTACCAGGAGGGGTCCAAGCCCCTGCCTGGCCATCGTGGAAAAGCCAAATGTTGCTGTTCACTTGACAAAACCTGGGGGCCAGAGGAGAGCTTCTCCAAACAAACATCTCACTGTTCCCCAAAAGGGTTGGCAGTTGCAGTGGGAGAACAGGCGTGCAGCGAGAAAAGACCAAGCATATCTGCTGATGAGAGAGAAGATGCACGGGGGGGGGAGCAAAGCAGTTGTCCTGGGCTTGGGGAACATCAAGAGACCCCGGATGAAAAAGCTTTGGTACCTTCTGTGATGGCAATCCCGGGAGGGGCAGCTAATCCAGAGAGCTGTGAAGGGAGATGGAGAGTGCCCTGCCCGGTCACTAGCCACTGCTCATGGGCCCGGGAAGGCTGGTGCCTATGGGCAAGCCCTGCCCGTGTCTCCTCTTTTTATAGGTCGGGCTTCGTAACACGATCTGGCAGCCTGAGGGGAATTCCAGCCTGAAACGTTCATGCTCCCAGATCCAGGTGATTTGCATAATATGAACCATCGGGCCCCAGCCCAGCGCTGCCTTGCCGGGAAATCTGGGTTGGCCAGTTTAATCATTGTCAGAGCCCTTGCCCTGCCGGTGCCCAGAGTTTCACCCGCACCGGCTTCGCGGGGTGTTTTCTTCACTGCCATTTGCCCAGCTTGTGTTTGTTTGCTGGCAGCAGCAGGTTCACTCTGCCAGGTCCCCACTGCCAAGCAAACACACCCAGCAGGGCCAGAGTGGGCCCCAGGGGCTGCACATCCCTCCTTGGGGCTCTGCCCACAGCAAAAGGGCTGGGAACACTGTCCTGGACGTTTACTTGGCCGCGTGGCAACCCCCTGCTTGGGAAAGCAGCCTAGCCCTCATAACAAGTGGGTGCTGTGCTTGCATGGGTGCCTTCCCCAAATTTGGAGCACGGGCTTGATCACTTCGTGGTCTGGCACAGGCACAGCTTCTCCCAAAGCAGGAGGAAAAAGCCAGTGACCAAGCAAGGCAGATGCTGGGAATGGAACTGGTCTGCATGGGGATGAAGACCAGACCAGGCAGGTGCCCCAGTACGGTTGCTCTCTCTGCAGGGATTGGTCGATTTTTGCCTGGGAAGAAGTCTGGGACAAATTGCAGATCTATGACAGCCCATTCCCTGACATTTCACAAGCGCCTGGTGTAGGCACGCATACACTCACCAGGGACACTTGCCGAGGGGCAAGGCAGGGTTGTGGGATGCATTTGGAGAACTACCATCTGCTAACTCTTGCCCCTCAGGCTCTTGTGTAGGGGTGCTCAGGCTTCTGTCTACATATGTTCATGCTGCTTTTAGCTCTGTGCTCGCAGAGGAGCCCCAGGCCAGACCAAGCCAAAAACTTGGCATTCATTTGTTCAGCACTGGTACTTTGCTGAGCCAGACACATCCATGCCACGAACAGGCTGGAGCAAACCCAGCGAACTGTGTGATCAGGGCAGCCCCTGGAATCACACAGCTGCCTCTACATCCTTGTCACACAAACTGGCCCCTGGCAGCAAGCCATCTCATGTGACAAGGTGGTGACAGACTGTCACCAAAATGGATGATCTCCCTCAGCCCATGAGCCAGCAAGGGCTGGGTGGCTGTATGCCCCATCTCCCTTGTCACGTCACCCTGGCCTGCCATGCCATGCTGTGGACGGGCTACTGTGCCACCCGGGAGGCACCAGGTCATGCTAGCTGATTACCTGCCCCAGCTTCATTCCTCTGTGGCACAGTCACGAGTACTTGGTGCTGCCCAGCCCTTTTGATTACTGCGCACATCGTCCCACAGTGCACAGAGGCATCCTTATGCCTGGGAGCAGCCCTTGCCGTTGCTGCCACGGGGCAGGCTGAAACTGCCAGTGCTAGGCAAACAAAAGGCAGGAGCTGAGCCCAGGGGTCCTCTGTGCCCAGGGACCTGGCTGCTGGGCTGGGCTTCCAGTGCTTGGGGCTAGAAACCTGCCCCTGGGGAAGCTTTTTCCACCCACTGCTGAAATGCAGGTGTTTCTGGAGCAGAATGGGACAGGACAGTTCTGTGACATGCCTTGGGCCACCAGCCAAGGGACAACAGAGAGGGAATGTAGCATTTAGGAGTCTCCAACCCACCTAGAGCTCTCCCTCACCCTAGGGGATCTGACTGGGTGGCTGATAGTGGTTTTCTGACATGGACCACATTGACCATCCCCTTTTCCAGGTCTCCCTTTTATGCAGACTCACACCTCAGGGTGAGTCCATGCACTCATGGTCAGTCCATGAACTCGAGCTATGCCACCGATGGGAGAGGCCGCCTTCAATGAGTGACACTCCCCAACCCCTTAAGTGTGCCTGACACGCTGGGAGTCCTGTGCATCCCCCTGGGGCCCAGTCTGCCCCCTTCCTTCCCCTTGTATTTGGTAGCTAGGACGCCAGCAGACCTGATCAATCCTCCCCAACACATTTCAGGCACCTTCTAGCTTTACTGACCTGGAGAAATGGCCTTCTTGCCCATCTAACCTGACAAATGAGCTGCCTCTGATGCAGTGAGTAGCTGCAGCATGACATGGGAGCGGATACTACTTATGTCCATGATGCCATACATTTGTTCGCCCTGGCAGCATCATGGTGTGACTGTGGGTACAGAAGCTTATTTTGGTATAAGTCATGACACAGGTCAAGGGTGAAATAGAACATGGTGCTGGGGATTGGTGTGGCTCTGGGCACCGCTTGCCCTCCAGAGAGGGACAGTTAGGGACAGACTAACACCACTCACAGGATGAGCACTGTGAAGCATGTTTTGAGCCCAGGGCTGGGAGGGGGGGGAGGGGGTCCTCCCTGTTGCAGCAGCAAGATGTGGGGTGCCCCATTTGGGGAGTGGGGTGTGTGCCAGGAGGAACTGCATCTGGAGTGTTCAGTGAGGGCACAGTCCATGGTTGACAGCTTCTCACTCAGCTCTCCATCCGACCAGTTTAAGCAGTGTTGGCTGGCTGGGAAAGAGACAGTGGAGGTTGCTGGGGCTGAGGTCCTGCCCATAGAGTTAGGAGCAGAGCTCACTGGCCCCCCTCCCCACCCTGCAACACTTAAGGCTGGGGCAGATTGGGTACCCAACATCTCACAGCTCACAGGCTGGTGTCAGCATCAGTCACCTTTGGGCGCTCAGCGGGCACCACACTCTGGCACTGGACACCTCCCGCCCCAGTCTGCATCCTCTACCCCAGCATCCTCACCTGCGCAACCCTGGGAAGGGCCTTGCTGCCCTCCGCTCCAGCAGCTATGCCGAGCCCCAGGCATCGCGGTCCCGCAGCCGGGGCTGCCACCTGCTGGCTGTCCCCAAGGCCACCACTCCCCACAGCCAGCGGGGCGCCCCCAAGGCCCCCCGTGTCTCCCAAGACCCAGAAGAACCGGCAGCCCAGAAGGCCGTGCGACCGGGCAGGGGTGTGGGCAACACCACGGGCAGGAGGCACCCAAGCCCTTGCCCCACAGGCCCCTTCCATAGGCCCGGGGCCCTCCTAGCCTTAGGGAGGAGTCTCCCTTATGGGAGTGATGCGCTGCTGTAGGGATGCAGGGGTGAGGATGCTCTGACTTGCCGGGAGGTTGCTTGCCACTCTGGCTTGGGACTGCCCAGTTGGACCCCTTCTTTCCCTCCTTCTCGCCAGGAGAGAGAAGCACGGCCAGGCCGTCTGAGTCCGTGATTCCTCTACCTCAGCCCCTTAAATTTCCCCCAGTGCTATCATATTTGCCCTGTTTGCCTGAGGACTCAGTGCCTGCAAGTCTGCAGGTCCACTTCTTGCAACACATGGAAGGCCTGTAGCAGCACCAGTTCACCCAGCCTTTCCCAAGCCCCTCTGCCAGGTGCATCAGGATTGGGTGGGCAGTTCCCAGCTGTGCTCTTCCCCTCTTCAAAGCCATCTCTGCTCTCTTACTTCACCTCGGTACATTTTATTCATGAAGACAAAAGGGCAAGGAGCAAACACAGCCACTGAAAAACATGTTCATCACGAAACCAAAATAACTTACGCTATTTACAGGAACACATCGAGGTATAAAATGTATGTACATGCCTTGTCCTCTGACAAACCCAGACCACTGGGCTCAGCTGCATGAGCAGAGAAGAAAACCTTCACAAGAGTTGGCCTCTAGAATAAACACCTCAGAGCAAGAAAAGGCACCTCCTATTTGTGATGCTTGTGCAGCAGAAAGGGGTGATGAAGCAGGCAATGCTGCAGCTGCTCGAGCCCTGCCCCAGGGATGAACTAAAGGGTACTGGGCGGCCCCAGGATTTGGTGGATGCAGAACAGCCGGCAGGTACCATGGATGAGGGAATAAGCCCCCAGGGGCAGGAGGAAAGTGCAGGGTTGTGCTTTTATGGGGGGGAAGGCCCAAGAGGCCAGGCCAGGGCCTGGGGAGTCAGGACTGTGCTGAGCTTTCTTCCTGTTACAGCTGGAGCACCACAGAGCACGTGGAGAGGTCAGGGGACTTAGAAAGGGCATGCAGCCTGCAGGATGGAGCAAAACTCTAGTGAGCTTGCTGAAAAACAAGTGGCAGCCCCACGCTGTGCAGGGATTGTATTTGGACCCCATCCAGCGTGGGACAGGGGAAAGACTGATAGGGACACTGGGAGAGCACCCTGGGGAGCAGGCACTGGTTCTGCAGCACAAAGGCAAGAGGCAGCATCTAAGACTGCAAAACAGCTGTACTTGAAGTTGCCGGGGAGATAAAAAACATACCTGGGGAGGACAGGTCCCTTGTGCTCCAGCTCCGTACAGAGATGTGCTCCCAGCCTGTCCTTTTGTGCCATAAGATCTGTGGGTGCCAAGGAGGGGGAATGCCTAGACTCCCTGGCTGGGTTCATAGTGGTTTGGGAGGAAAGTGCGTTTGGACTTCTGAGTCATCTCCACCTCTTTTCAGAATCACAGAATCACAGAAGCTCAGCTCTGAGCCAGCACCACAGCATCAGCAGAGGCTGAAGCTGGCCCCTGCGTGTTGGAGGGAGAAGACTCAAGGAGCAAGAGTCAGTGCTTGGGGACAAAAACATCAGCCAGCAATCTAAGGAAAAAAAGGACCTCCCTGGACTGCAGGTATCATCACACTCTTTACACAAACCAAGGCAGCCAAGGACAAAGTAAAACAAGATGCATGGTGTGAAGGCAGCTCCAAACTGTCCCTGCAATGGAGGGGCTATCAAAGGGTCTCAGACACCTCAAGAAGGGACTTAAACTATGCAGCAGTGCAAGTCCTGAACCTCAGGGGTGCGCCCCAGCCCAGTGCAAAAGGATGAGATGGCTCATCTACTTCCTCTGGCAGATGAACAACCCTCACTGTAATCCCAATCCCCACCTCCACTTTGGTTGTTCAAGCCCATGGCCCCTGAGCTCTGAAGGACCAGAGTCCAAGGGGCCACCCTTCCTACACTACGTGTTGGAACCTTGTGCTTTAGTGTTTGAGGGAACCTGTCCCCCAGAAAATAACAGTGTGGCACAGAGCTGTAAGCTGCTTCCCAAAGTCCACTGTGCCAGAGGAGAGGAGGTATGGCCCCGTGTCAGCTTCCCAGCCCCAAGTAGGGGGTAATCTGGGGGCTCCAGGATTGCCCTGGTTTATAGTCAGTGGCTGAGACAGGATGTAGATTCAACTATGTTTCAGGGGTGAAAAATCAAACAACACACATGAGAATCAGCTTCTCTCACAGACCACCCTGGCCCTGAACAGAGGCTTTTTCAGCAGCAGCTCCCTGCTGCTCGAGGCTGTCACCAAATTCCAGTAGGCTCCGGAAAATGGGGATTAGTACCAGCCCATTCCAGCGACATGCTTTGCATGGACATTTCATAGATAAGGTCTTCGTTGCATCCACAGGGAACATCTGTGAGAGCAGAAGCAGGAATACAGGCTGAAATAAGCCTTTCAGAGACGGCTTCCATCCTTCAAAGGGACAAGCGGGACCACTTCCAGGTTGCAAATCAACTTAATAATGACAGCAACAATGCCAAGCCTCAGCCTAAGCATCTTACCAGCAGTGGGAGGAAAATCTCAGTGCTGTGACTCAGCTGGGGGATCCCACTGCAAAGGTGAGGACTGGGAGTACAGGGGAGAGCAGGATGCTTGTCCTGCTGCACTGCCCATGAGGAGGTACAGAGGGAGACATAAGGGGCAGCTCAGACATGCAGCAAGATACGACTGAGACCACGTGTCCCAGGATGAATTCAAGTGTCAAAATCATCATAAGAATAATTAAGAAAAACTAAAACCACAAACTCCCCACTCCATCCCCAAAACAAAACCGAATTACAACAGCACCCAGCTTGCACCATGAGGTAGCTAAACCAGATCAGCATGCAAGAAACACTCTCTTGCATGGGAAATATCAACCCACGCAGATACTACGATGTACACACGCACAAAGCTGTAGGATTACATCCATCCCTCAATTTAAAGACTCCCCCTTCTCCAGACACTTGCTGCTGTGCCACAGTACCAAGATCCCTCCACCTGCAGGCTGTGAAAGCCTTGAAGCCCCTTCAATGGGCTGCTGGATGTGGCAGCAAGGTGGGTGGCCACTCAGCCCTGGGAAATTAAGCAGGCACTTAGGACTGGTCACTGTCCTAGGCAGGGTCATATATGCCATCACACCCTCAACCAAGGCAAAGTGGTATGATGGGATTTTCCCTCCTCAAGAGGCAACCTCCCAAACAAATCAATAGAGATTCTCTTGTCTTTCAGGATGTGGGGGAATTCCCACTCTGTACCTGGAATGGTTTTAAAAAGGGCTGGTCGCAAATGATCTGCGGCTGGTCCATGAGTTACTGTGGTTGGAGAAGGCAGAGGGAAAACACTCTGCGCCTTATGGGTCAGGTCCTGGAGCCCCTGGCTTCTGAGATTCCAGTTCAGTGCTGGTGGGGTCATGCAGATACATCCTTACTTTTGAGTTCTAATGCTGCTGCTTCTGTTACAGAAGGGAAGGGAGAGCATGTGAGGCAAGAGCACCAATCCTGGGGCCTCTTTGGCCACCCTGTGAGGAGCCCTGCCTGGCCCAGGGCAGAACAGATAGGGGATGGGCCAACAGCCACGAGAAAGACAGAGGAAAGCTCCAGTGTGAGACCAAGGTCTTGCCAGCCCCTTGAACAAGAGGAAGGAGAGAGCATGGAGAACCCATGTCCTTGCGGAAACGCTCCTGGGAGGAGCCCCCAGCCTTTCATGGAGATAGGACTGTGCAAGATTATCCACTGCAGGATTGTCCTTCAAGTCCAGAGAGAATCAGGGGACATAGACGAGACCAGGGTGTTGTCTCACCCTGCTCCCTGCACCGTTGACTTCAACCTGGCCCATCTTCTAGCTGCTCTGCTCCTTCACAGGCCTCCTCTGGCTCCCAGATCCACAGGGGCCAACAGGCCAAAACTGAGCTAGCCCCCTCCCAGGTAGAGGGCTGAGAGCAGAGCCTGGGGGAATGATCTACATCTTCCAGGTCCCAGTGATGGAAAAACAAGATGAGCCACAGGGGTGAGGGTGACAAACCCACCCTTGGCTTCTTTGCCCTGTAACCTCTCTTCTTGTTTCATTTATCCATCTCAAGGAGGTTAACATGCTGCAGGAACTCACCACAAAATCCCTGCAGAAGACCAGTGTGTCAAGAGCAGGGCAAAGCAGACCTTCCCTTCCCCACTGAAGAGCAAGGTGGGACACATGGGGAAGAGCCTGAGAGCCATGTGTCAGCTGAGTTTATGGCTAGGGTTTGGAGAACATTGAAGGGAACTGCAGTAGGTTTATCTGGAAGTTGTCTGACTGCGATCTTCCCCAGCTTGCTGTGCCTCCAGACCTGGGACATAGCAAAGGAACTCAAAAGTGCACATCTCCAACTGCTGAGGACAGGTGATGGGGAACAATGATACTACTTGGAAATCCTTCTGCAGACACCCACAGCAGAGAAGCTGTCAGTAATGTCTCCAAAGAAGGAGCCCCTCTATGCTGTGGTGGCCAGCAGACACCAAATATCCTTGGTGGCTGTGGAGTGGAGAAAGATTCCTGCAGGAACCAGCTCCAGAGCCAACAGGGACAGAAACAGCACATCACAGTGTAGGCTACATGAACCCATGTGGCAGGAGGGAATTGGGTATCTCTGAGAAGGAGCCAAGGAGCTCTGACCCCCAGAAGTCTCAGCAGAGTGGGTGAGAAGAGAGACAAAACATTTCCTGGTCACTGGAAAACCATCAAGAAGCCTCAATAGGAGGGAAGGTGGAACTGATGGTGCCCCACAGGGTTGCCTCCTCACAGGAGCTGGCAGTGCTTAAAAGTACCAGACAGGACAGTCCACCCGTTGGGTCAGGCACAAAGAAATCCCTATCCCCAGGCTGAGCTCCTCTAGATGATGGGGTCTTGATAGTAAGGGAGAGGAAATCCGACCTTCACCCTCCTGTTGTGTCTTCCAGTCTTTCTGCAGTTCTTACTTTGACCCCGTGGGTAACCTCCTCCCACTCCAGATCTTCACTGTCAAGTCACTGAGAAATAAAGGTGAGAGGGACAGCATTACCCAGAGGTTCCTGCAGAAGCCCCACAGATACGCTGCAGAGAAACTGTGAGGAACGCTCCCCACCCCCAGCCCATGGTAGCATGCAACCCGCAAGACTTCCAGGACTTTTTCTCTTGGCAGGACGTTGCCCATTTCATTTTGGGAAGCAAGCAGGCCTGATGGGGCTAGGCCTCTGGCTCATTCCACTGGCAGCAGTTGGGGACAAAGGGAAATGGTGACCTCCAGGGCTGACCCTGACAACAGGACTCTTACACCCCCTGAACAAGCTCTAACTAGGTCAGAGCAGTGACACCACAGGGAGCTGCTGTGTTTGGTTTCCCCAGGGCATGGGCTGTTTTGGGGGTGGCCGCTGACTCCCGCCCCACCATCCATGCAAAGGTGCAAGCAGGCCATGGCTTCCAGAGAGCTGCCACAGGAAATGCAGGCATTTGACAAGGAAAAAGCAAACCAAAACAATACAGGGTTATGTCTGGGACAAAGGGGCAAGTCACTTCTAGTAAAGATTTATCAAGAGGGGAAAAAGGCAAAATAGTTTCATACCGTGAAGAAGCAGCTCAGACCAGAGAGAAAGAAAGAAAAAGAGAGAGAAAAGCAAAAGCAAGCAGCAGAGAGAAAGACAGAGGGAGAAAGACATGGAGAAAAAGAAAAGAAAAGAGAAGACAGAAAAAGAGTGCATGAGCAAGAGAGTCAGAAATAGTAGGAGGGTCAAGGTAGACTAGTAGTACGGCCCTTTATGGCAAGGACGCGTCGTGGAAGGCAAGGGGTGAGCCCAGGCACGTAATTCCATAACTTTACCCGGCAGTCGCTGTGGTACAGATAGGTGGTGGGGAGGAGAAAAGACAGAGAGAGACAGAGAAAAAGGAAGGGAGAAAAGGGACATGTTCGAAAAGAGGATATCAGAGTCTTTCTGCCAAAGTGCTCCTCAAGAGCAGCAGAGGATGCACAGTCCCAGGGGAGAGGGGTCCCTGCATGGGGAATAACCCAGGGCATCAACAAAGCATGAGCAAGGGATGGCAAGGGGAACAGCTCTTGACACTGCAGTGGGCAGGCCATGTCATGGAGCAGGCTATGTCATGGGGTGGGCTAAGGTGGGCAAGATGAGATGAAGGAGCAGAGGGACTAGAAAGGTGCGAGATTCCCCCCTTCCTTCCCTCCCTGCTCCCTGTCCACTCAGCACAAACCCACCCTGGACTAGGAATGAAAGCTCAACCCTGGGGTCTCCCACCTCCCGGATGCTCAGGGGAGTAGAAAGCCCGGGTCTCACCTGGAAGCGGTGAAGATGTGCTTTGAGTTGGTGCAGATAGCATTGATGGGGCTGTCATGTCCTTTGATCTCCCCAACAGGGGTGAAGGTGTCCACATTCCAGACTTTAATCATGCCTCCTCGGCAAGCACTCAGCATCATGGGGCGGCTGGGGATGAAGGCCAGGGCACAAACCCAGTCTTTGTGGGCATTAGGGATTTGCTGTAGGTATGGGCACAAAGCAGAGACCATGACAATCCTCATCTACAGCACCACCAGCAGCCTCATGCACATCTGGGAGGCTCAGATCCTCACTGTCACCCTGGGGCTAATCTAGATTGTGAGGCTAGTGATGCAAAGTTAGGGGAACAGGGGGATGGATTCAAAAGTCAGAGTTTGTTTTGTCCACTGGACAGGAGACAACAATCCTGTCTTGAGAGAGGACACAACACCCAGAACTGCAATTGATGTTGCAGCCTGCGTGCCAGGGGAAGCTGGCAATCCTAAGTGCCCTACAGCATGCACTTATGGAGGTATACAGCCATCTCACACACGCACTACCAGATTCCCAAGAATGGGAGTGCCCTCCCTGATGACCTCAGTGCAGGACACTGGCAAGAGGTTCCTCAACAAAGGTCCTCCCAGACTCCCAGCAGCACTACTTCTGTGCCCCACGTCACCCCGAAGATCTGTGCCTGTATGCGCCCCTCCAGACCTGGATAAGTTCTTGCTGTTCCAGATCCCACTTCTTTATACCATTGTCCCTGGAGCCGCTGAAGAGGATGTCTCCCTGGATGGCCAGGCACTCAATGCCATCATAGTGAGGGGGCTCAAAGTTGTGAGTGGGGCCAATATTGCCCACCATGCCCTCAGCAATCTCAAACACCTGGGGGAAAAACAGTGGGTGAAAGATCCCAGATAGAACTTGGCTCAGAGTTGACCCTTTCTTGGAGAACGTGGCCATCACCCTCTGTCTTCTAGGCTCAGAGCACCCCAAGTGATGCTAGAAAGGTGAGTGGGCGTTGGCTGGTGGAGGCATTTTTGGGGCTGAGCTTTCTCCAGAGGTCCTGCTACCATCAGGGGACATCCGCTTTCAGAGACAGCCCCCATTCTCCTGCATTTTACTCATGGTGAGTTTTCACACAACTCTATGAGCCAAGCTAACATCTTGCAGCTCTCAGAAGAGTGGAATCCTGCCTTCCTCGTCATCTTCTCATTCCTCTTTACTACCCTGGTGCCAGCTCCAGTTCAGCTTGACAAAAATAACAGCAAAAACATTAAAGGAAGCAGCAAGCTTTTGCTGTGCTGGAGCTGTGAATGAGTAGGCACAAAGCATCTCTATTGCCAAGGAGAACTGACCACAACAGGGAAACCTGTTAATTAATCTAGGTCAGCAGTAACATGTAAGTACCAGCCACAGAGCCCAAGGGATGAGAGAAATGCAAAACTAGCTCCAAAGGTGCATTCCTATTGTGGACCAATCAGAAGGCAAGATTTGAGGTGAGGAGACACAAAAACTTCACATGCAGAGATGAAATCAGAACCTGGGTTCAGATTTCAGGATGAAAGTACACATGGGCTTCCTTATGGGACACAGTGCTCTGCACTCTGAGGATGAGAGTACCTTGACATAGTGATCTTTGGAGCCTGTAACCACCAGGTCACGGTTGCTTGCTGTCTGGTTTACCGTGAGACACATCACAGGTCCAATGTGGCCACTCAGCTTCCCAATGGGCTGCAACCTGAGTTCAATAACATGGGTCAGCCAGCCCCCTCATGGGCGCTGAACCTCCTCCAAGCGGCTCTCCCAGGCAGAGACCCTCACAGCCCTGCAGCCCCCCAGAAAGGCTTGTTCTCTTTGGGGAACTGTGAGCAGGGACAACCCTCTTCCTATTGATGACAGGGGAGGAAGGCAGTCACAGGGCTGCCAACATCTGTCTACAGAGCCAAGGCTGCAGTAACAGGTCAGCAGCCCAGTACCCACTTGACAGGGAGCTGGACAAGGGCAAAAATAAAGGAGCACGGCAGCTCATCGCACATCTTTCACCTTCTACTAAGGCTCTGCCCAGCACGCAGACAAATCCCCCCCCGCCTCAAGTAGTTCCATTGCTGCTTATGACACCTTGGATCCCGCAGGAAAGGGTCCTGGAAGTACTTATTCCAAGCAACTCCCATTGCTAAAGAAGGGTTTCACTTTCCCCGGGGAGGTGGGGGGGAGTCATTTCAGGCCTGTCTGAGCAGACAGTGTGTGCTCAGTATCTGTAAACTGACCTGACCTCCTCAGCACTACCACTCACCTGCTCAGATCCCAGATGCGGACAGAGTTACCAGTGGCAGCGTAGAGCATGGTGCCAGTGGGATTGAGAGCAATCTGGTTGATCTGGTGCTCACCCTGCACACTGGTGACAGTGCGAGTGGTTGTCCCAGCACATGCGTCCCCAGAGATCACCTGTCCAGAAGATCTAAGGGAGAGAGGGGTGAAGGAAGAAGGATGAGCAGAGATCTGAGCCACCAAGCCCCCACTGAGGAACAACATGTAGCTGTTGGCTCCAGGCTGGCACAGGTGGGTGCCACATTATGGAAATGCCTTAGAGGTATTACTGTCTCTTTGGCCACAATGAGATCAATAAGACCTCTGTCTCCTAGGCAAGTGCCCTGCTTGCTGAGAGAGCCAAAGATGTTGAGCGTGTCCACAACATAGAGCATCCTGCCCTGATTTCCATTTGAGGGCTGCACTTCTCCCATTCCACTGTGTTTGCTTCCTGCAGGAAGAGCTGACTGGTGCTGCTAGTCAGCACAGGGAGGTAGAGGTCTTTAGCCTCTGCACCACAGAAGAACCTTCAGACCAAGGCAGATGAACTAAGGTTGGATGAAGAAGGCAGCTCTATGCTGGAGCAAGCTGGTAACTGTGGTAATCTCCTAACATTTCAGCCCTGCTCCAGACTGGCAAACCCATAGCTACAGCCCGTTCCGTGCTCCTTTTTTTTGTCCTAATAAATATATGAGTTTCCCACTGGAGTGCCCTTGATTTATACAGCCACAACGCTGTTAGTGGTCGTGCCTTTTCTCTGGAGCTGCTTACTCTCTTGGCCACCCCCAGTAGTGGTGGGTGGTAGAAGTAGCTGCGAATCTCTTCAAACTCTTTACCCTGAGCCTTTGCTGCTGAGGGACTCCTCACCCCAAGCTCTCTCTCAACCTCCCTGTACCCTAAGGATGCAGCACTGCAAATTGATATTAAAGCAGCTGGTACTTGGCCCTGTCCCCATCCCCAGTAGGTCCTGGGACTGGCTTCTGCAAAGCCAGAGATGCCCAGAGTGCTCAGGGTACCCCACAGCTGCTCCTGCCTGCACATACGTGAGGGTGCGGATGCACCGGGCTGAGTCCCGGATGTCCCACACTTTGATGTATGATGTGGACACGGTGAACACCAGACCAGTATGGCTGCAGTACTTGATGGAAACGACATTGTTTGGATGACCCTTGAGGGAAGCAATTTCTTGGCCTGTCACCAGGTTCCACATTTTGCAGCTTCGGTCTGTGGGAGGAAGAACAAGCCCGAGGCTGTCAGACAACCTCCACCTCTCCAAGAGCATAGTGCTTGAGGGCAATATCCCTTCTATCATTGACTCCCCCCACCCACAGAGCCAGAATAAAGGAACCAGTTAGCCCAAGCACCAGGGCAGCATGGGGCGAGACTCAATGCTGAGGACAGAAAAGAGGCCCAGGAGGAACCATCCCCATCATGTCCTGCACTTTACATATTCCCTCATGCCAACCTGCTCCTATAGTGTCTGCAGGCCAGCAACCTCCACGTCCTTTATGTCCATGACGCACCTTTGGACCCAGTGAAAAGCAGCTCGTCGGTGGCATCCAGGCAGAGCACAGGCTTGGTGTGTCCTTCTGCCACAGAGACACACTGCAGTGGGGCTGTCCGAGAATTCTTGATGCCACCCACTGGATTAATGAGGCCCCTTGTGAGGGAAAGAAAGAACAAGCATGGTAGAGTGTGTGTGGAAAGGCACTGTGCTACACAGTCCCAGCAGCATGGGAGAGCCTCACCCCAAGCATCTTCCACCACCTGGCAGTGTGATGGTCCCCTCCATGTGAACTTGGCATGTCTGAGCAAAGGTTTCCTGGAAATCCCATGAACCTCCCCAGGAGCATTCCCTGTCTACTGCCTCTGCCCCAGCAATACAGTCTGGGAATGTCGAGGGGACGGGGTGCTGCCCAGTGGCCGCTGCTTTCCTGCTGAACCTCTCACAGCTGCCCAGAACAGATCCACGGAGCCAGAAGACTCAGCACGTCCATCCTCAGGTCACTTTGGGACAAACTACACCTTCTCCAGCCTGAAGGTCTGCTGGGATGTTTCAGGGTACAATATACATCACCCCAGTTCCTTGGAGGCTGGCAGCCTGTGGCTGGTGACATTTGGAAATAAGGTCTTACTGCTTTACATAAGACCACAAGAGTGACAAAAGATAATACTGGCATTTGTACCCAGCATTCCTATCACAATGGCTCTGGAAGCCCTGCATCTACCAGTGCCTCTGGGCAGGAGAGGACTTATCCCTGCCTAACTGTCCTCCAAGGGACACCTGCTGCCTGTCCCTCTGGACACTGCACCTGCCAAATCCCCTCCACTTTATCAGTGCTTGAGGTGCAGCCCTACCCCCATCAGACCCTAGTGTGCATGGCCACCAACTACTCTTCTCAGCCGGCAATCCAAAGCACAGCCTCCCTGCCGCCATGGGGCCCTGTGTTGTGCTAGCCTTGTCTTATAATCAGGGAGACAGAGGCACAGGGCTGGAGAAGGGCAGGCCTAAGCCCCTTGTAAGGTTTGCTTCAGTCACAAAAACAAAGGTTCACTAATTGGAGGTTTTTTCTCAGATGGCAGCTGCACTTACAAACTCAAATATCCCTAGTGTTTCTACCAGTCTCAAGGTGACATGAATCTAAACAGATAACCTGGCTCCCCAGAGTGAGATGTTATTGATGGACTTCACCTTGCTGCCTGACTGCAAACTGCCAAAGATGGCAAAGTATAGACTTGTCTGATACTACCTCCCCAGTGACTGGGCATCTGTGGGAACACAAGGGATGGGAAATGTGAGGGGATATCAAGATGCTGGAGGGTTAACATTTCCTAAAGGATGGGGGAACAGATGGCCCTCATATTGGGAAACTTTGTAGGCAGGACAAGCCCAAGGCTGAGCTCAGCACCACAATCTGACTTGCTATCTTTGGGAAAGAGATCTACCTACCCACAACCCAGCATCAGGGAAGCACAATCAGGTGTGGGGAGCACCTGGAGATATTTGCCTGGAAGATGCTTGCAAGAAAGACGTACTGCGAGTGCTCGGGCTTGCTAGCCCCCTTCCCCAGCCACACATCATCCTGCTGGAGAGCTGGGGAACAGGATGGGACATGGTGATGTCATGCTGATGAGAACCCATCGGAAATGGAGGAGAACATGCTGCCAGCCCAAACCAGTCAGTTCCCATAGGTGAGCCTCATGCCACTTTTCCAAGGGCTAATCAGAGCAGGAATGGTTTGAACTTGCAACCAAGCATCAGGCACTGGAGGCGGTATGCCAAGAGGGGACAGCACACACAGAGTGCTGGGAGATGGGGTAGAGCAGCAAGGTGCAGGTGGAGCATGGATGGACAAGGAAAAGCAGACTCGTGAGACAGAAAAAGGAGGAGAGGAGGAAGGGATAATAAATAGAAAGTTGTCTATACCTCAGCACCTCCGAGACAGAGGAATCGCTGTCATCAGACCTAGGGGCAGAAAATTACCAGGATTATGGGAGATAAAACCCAGACTAGAAGAGGCAGCAAAGGAGTCAGAGATGGAGGATTGTTATTGCATCCAAGCCAGTGCAGGACAGAGAGAAGGAGAAGGGGAGAGAGGGAGAACGAAAAGCACATGTGGAGAACCAGGGGAGAGAGCAGAGGAACAGGAAGGCATGTGAAGAGCAGACAGCAGGTCTCCATCAGGGATCATTAGCACTGCTAGCAATGGTCTGAGTTGAGGGCAGCTAAGTGACCTGCTGCAGACGGAGGCTGGAGCAGCATCTGCAGGATGGTGCCAGCCTGTCAGCTTCCTGTGTGCCCACAACCCACCTTACCCCATCCTGTTCCATAGCCTTTTCCAGTGGTCAAAGTCAGGCACCGTCCTGCCTCCAAGCAGCGCTTAGCCAGAGGCCAGGACTGCAAGCTCCTGTAAGGGGCCAGCTGCAAGGGGACACACAGCAGGCAGGACAGGGCAAAGACATGGGCCCTTGCAGAACATCTTCTTCCTCACAGAGAAGAGCAGTGAACGAATATGGTGGCAGAAGACTGGCTGGAGCCACCCAGGTCCTGCACTCCTACACCTCACCATGGGACCCAGTAGATGACATTTGCTGTTATGGTATAGGTCCTTTCACTTAGACCTTCCCACCCCACCAGGACTTACTTATCCAAGGCAGACCCCTGGCTCTGGTTGCTCGTGAGACGAGAGAAGACATTGCGGTCATTGCGTGGACGGGTGGGTGGGGATGACGGAGGTGTGAAGCCAACATCTGGAGGCCTGAGCCAAGAAGGATTAGAGGAACATATGATTTGTGAACTGCACACTGGCCAGCAGCCTGGCATGCCAGGGCCCAGCAAGAGCTGGTCCAGGAAGCATCTCTCCCCACATGTCTGGCCCACCCAGTGTCTCTGCCCATGCTGCTATTTCTGCAGTTCCCAAGCTTTACCTGGCAGGTTGCCCACGGTCATATGATTTCCTCCTTGTCAGGGGCGAAGTGTCTGAGCCACGAGATTGCCTGGGACTAAAGCAAGAGAAACAGAGCATAGTGGGAGCCTGCCCCCACTGCTGGGATCCCTCCATGCTGAGCAGCCCTGTCCTTCTCCAGCAGAGCAAGTGGAGAAGTTTGGCTGCCCTGGAGTCACAATCATTAGATCAGAGGCTTCTGGCAACCTTCAAGAAGGTTGATAACCCAGAGCAGTGAGTTGAGGACCCTCACACATCCCTCTTCTCTCCCTCCTCCTGGACTTTACTCCTCTCCATCTGCAGAGGATACCAACACACGTAGACCCCCTGCAAAGCTCTCCCAGGGGACTTTACCCAAGTACCCTTGGAGAAATCCACCACTGCTTGCTACAGACAAGCCTGTATGGATCCAGGATTTGGCTCACCCTCACTGCTCCACTGCTCTGCAATTCCACTGCCAGGGCACAGTTTTCCACCTGCTGGCCCATACCTCCATGAGCCTCCCAATGCCCAGAGACCCATCACCCCATGCTCACAAGGTGCTTCCTCGTGTGGGCAGGCTGATGGTTCGTGACACCTTCTCCTTGTAATAGGGGTCTCGGATGGAGAAGGTGATCCCATCCTCTTTGATCTCCATGAGGGATGCCAAGGACTTGGTGATGTTCTTGGTGGAGACGTCCAGTGTAGGTCCTAGACACTCAGCTGACACTGCCTTCATCTGCCCTGAGAGCTTGGGCTCTCCCTAAAGCAGGGCAGAGGGCTCAGGCACAGGCAGCATGCAGGGGAGGACAGCAGGAGCTGCCAGAGAATTGCGGGGTGGAAAAACTCATGCTCTCTGGCCACAAGAAGTTGAGATCCCCCTGCATCGTGCTGGTACGCCCATCACACTGCCAGCTCTCCATACTCTATGCAAATGTGACAGTCTGTGCAGAACAGGTGCTTCCCTCTACCTCTGCCCATGATGGATGCAGTACTGCACAGAGACCTCCTCGATGCCCACTCAAATCTGGAGGGTATTGCCTGAGGTAGTGAATGTTTCTGAAGTCTCTGGTGCTTCAGAGGACCACAGTAGCAGAAGGCCTTGGTCCCACCCCCAGTTAGAGCTTACTCCACCTAGAGACCAGGCACACTTTATGCAAAGCCTGGCTCTCCAAGGGTCAGACTACAGAGCAGAGGCCTGAAGCATCACTAAATGTGTCCCTCCAGCCCTCCTCCCTGTGATGGGGCCACACAGAAAGGCCAACTAACCTTGAACTTGAAATCATCCTGGCTTGCTGAGCCCTTCATGATGAAAGACTGTGAGATGCTGCAAGAAGAGAACAAAGACAGGTCTTCAGTGCCAGATTCTTTTCAGAGAGCCAGTTGCCACCAACCTACCAGACTCCTTGAGTCATCCCCTGCTCCCCAGAACTCTTTCTGCAAGGGATGACCTAGTCTACACTCCCTGCTGGTGTGTAACAGATACCTCTGCTCCCCTTCTCAAAGGCTTGGAATCATAAGAAAGCTTAGGTAGGGATTTCTTCACCCATGTCACTCTGTGAGATCCCATGGATAGCACCAGACATTCTACCCTGCCCCTGGCGTCCCCAGCCACCACAAGCTCAGGCAGGGCCTGGCTAGGTGCTCACCTCCCATCTGAAGCCAGACTGAATTCTGAGACCTCCTCATCTGTGCTGGTGTAGCCATTCTCTGTGCAAGAGGGAGACAGCACATCAGCATCTCGGAGGGGACCCTGTCATGCCAAGCCCCATCTGAACTGCATGGTGGAGGGTGCAGCCCAGGCTGCTGACAGGGAGGACCTGGTCCTCATCCCTCTTATGTGGTGGACAAAGCACACATCCCCAGCATTGTCCTCACGGCAGGACTGGACACACTGGTCCCAACCATGGCACCTCTGGGTGCTTCTTAAGGGCCAGCAAGGGTGGGCACCTCACCCCACAGACATCATGCATGGCCCAAGGATGCAACAGCCCTGGGTCCCACCTTGCTGGACGTTGTAGATCAGTGCCTGTAGCTCAGGGTGTGACTCAGCCTTCTCCCGCAGGGCATCCAGGATGGCATGGTTCTGCAAGGAGCTAGTTGTGTCCATCTGCCGCAGACGCCCCTCCAGCAGGCGGATCTGGGCCTCCTTCTGTGCCACCTGCAGTCCCTGGGGAAAGACGGTCATGCTGGGCCTTAGATGGGTGCCTTGGATCCTCAACACTAGGTCCCCACCCTAGCACCCTGCTCCCCTCACTAGCTGCGAGAAATCACATCATGCATCCGGGTCTTGATTTGGCCCCGCACCTTCTCAATGGAGGCTTTCAGGAAGTTGTCCAGCAGGAGCCGTGCTTCAGCCAGGGAACAGGAGCTGATCACCACTGAGGTGTCTGTGGAGTCCAGTTCCTCCTGAAATGTGGAGAGATGAGAGTTTGATGCAGAGGGAGAGCTTTGCTGTGGGCAGGGTATGGGCTGAATGGGCTCTGGGGCCAGCACAGCACCCCCACCACCCTGTCAGCACTGTTCAGTCCCAATGCTCAGTCTCCCCAGTCTGCTCAAGTGGCTACTGGGGAGATCCAGCCACAGAGATGGCTAACACAACCTGAATGACTTCCATGTTGCTACAAAAATCCTGCTGCCAACACTTAATTAGACACTAAAATGCAGACACTAGCCTCACACTCATAGCGGATCTTACTTTCCCACCATTCTAGATGACAATCAGTGACAAGCAGGGACAGCACACAGCCTCCAGCCCAGGCTGAAGCCACTAGAGGGGAGGTGGGAGCTGCACAGCATCTCTGCAACATGCCCAGTGTCAAAACTGAACACAAAACTTGCAGCATTTCTGCTGGGAAAAAGCCAATACTCCTCAGTATGTTTCCAGCGCACAAAACACCCACAGAACAAGTGACCACCTGTGCCACAGGCAGGATGGGGACCGCAACTTCCCTATAATCCCAGGGTGATAGGGCACGGGGCACCAGCAGTGGTCCCTGGACACACAAGGACCCAGCAGCTCTCCAATCCACAATTAAACACCTAATGAGAAATGACTGTGCGATTGTAGCCCCACCAAGCATGTGACACAGCTCAGAGAAGGACTCCAGGATGACCAGCCTAGCTGTGTGCAAGGATGTCCTTGCCTCCCAGGGATGCTTTTGCCCTCTCCCTGCCAGTTTCAGCTGGTCCAGCTGCCCACCTTAGTCTCCTCAATCTGCATGATGGTAGCCTGGCAGTCAGAAATGCTGTCATTGATGTAGTCAATGTTGGCCCCCAGAACCTCGATCTCCTCGTTCAGCTCCTGAAGCCCCTTCTGCTCCTTGGGGCTCTCTGCCTGCAGTTTTGCCTTCTTGCCCAGCAATGCTTCCTGCAGCAGTGCCAGCTCCTCACGTTTCTGGGGGAAAAGGGAAGGGGATTGGCACTGTCAGCACAGCTGCTCCACTGCCCTGCACCCAACACCTAGACCTCAGTCCCCAATGCCACACTTACCTTGATGAGCCGCTCCATGTCAGCCTCCAGGTTAACTATGGTCATCCTCTGCATGACAATGTCGAAGATGCGCCGCTCCAGGGACTGCCACTTGAGGCGGGCAGCTTTGTTGAAGGTCTGGCTTGTTCCCTTCTTGGGGAACTTCTTCCTACAGCCGGAAGGGAGAAGAAGCACACCCTGGATGACCAGCCACACCATGTCTGCAAAGCTGATGCCCTAAAAGGATGCCTGGGGTTTGGCTGGCCAGGAGCTGAGGGGGCATCTGCATTGTTCTGCACTGCTCAACTTTTCCATCATCCCTTAGCAAAGAGAGGGACAAGAGATGAGCCCAGTAGGGTTTGTGCCATGGCATTTAACATTCATGGAAGGCTAGCACTGGACTCAAGCCCAGGTGACAGTCAGTCACATGCTGCCAGCACATCCTGTCACTGGGTCAGTGGTTTAACATGGGTCAAATGAACAATAGGAAGCTGGCCTCCATTCTCTGCCACTAGCCAAAAGCTAGACATGGGAGTCCTGGGATGCCTCATCACCTATCCACACAGTCCCTGCCCTGACCTGTTGGGCCGAGCTCCATTCACGGAGGATGAGGAGTCTCCTAGGAAGCTGTTGATTTTCCTGTTCCACTGGTGCACAATGCTGGAGACAGAGCGAGTGCCAGACTCTGGCTCGGAAGAGGTGGTGCTGGCTGAGACCTCCGCGCCTGAGTCCAGCATGGCTGGCTTATGGTTCATCCTGCCTGCAACCCGGTCTGACATGGGCTTTGTGAGGCGGCGCAACGCTGAGACCTGCCCAGATGAAGCGGGGAGTAGAAGGTATCAGACAAGCATCCCCAGCCCAAACCTGCTGCCGTCACCTCCAGGTCCTTGCAGGACCAAGAGCAGCAGCTCCAGAGACTTCAAGCCTATGTGCCTCATGGGTTTCCCAGTTTTCCCTTGCAGCACAACCCCTGCTGCCAGGCTCAGCTGCCCTGAGAGATATGCAAAAAACTGCCTACAACCATTTCCTACCTGGTTATCAAGCCATAAAAATACTCCCACCCTTTTGGGAAACTGCTCCCAGAGCTGGAACTGTCTGCAGGATGAGGTGTCTCCAAGCCAGGCATTAGGGCCAGGACCCCAGTGGGTGCTGGGTGATATGTGATAGCAAACCACCCCCTCACCTCCTGGGTTTTCCTCCGCAGCACTATTTCCTGCTGTCGCTTCTGAGATTCCAGAGCCCGGATCTGAAACTGCATGACAGGAGATAGAGAGATAGAGAGATAGAGAGAGAGAGAGAGAGAGAGAGAGAGACCCCTGGGGTCCTGCCCAGACACACCACTGATGGTCACAGTCCTGGGGCTCCCACCACCAAAGCCTGGGGCATTTACTTTGGCATGAACAGTCTCACTTGATTTTAACAGCAAGTAGGTTTCCAGTCTTGAAGCTGGCCCTTGATGGCACATTGCCCTGCAAGCATAGCAGGGAGCTCACAGCATCTCTTGCAAACACACTTGGAGCTGCGGTAAGCCCTTGGGAGCCAGAGGGTGCTCTGCCAGGGCTACGTGTACCCTGGTGAGGCCATGGGTGCTACGAGGCCTCAAGCTTCACCAACCGATATTTATAAGCACTTCGGAATGCCCAGGCAACCCAGTTCCCTCCCGCACAGGGACACTTAGCAGCACATGGACAGGCTGGGCTCTCACTTCCTGTCGTCGTTGCTCCTTCTTGAGCTGCGCAATCTCCCGATTCCTCTTTGTCTCTGCCAGTCGCCTCCGCTGCTGCTCCTCCCGCATCTGCTTCATCAGCGCAACCTGGAATGGGGAGGTACCACATACTGGTGTGGGCACCTCTGTCCCAGGGCACTTACCCACCAGACAGACAGACTTGCATCTGCCAAGTCAAGACAGACAAGTCCTGCACTTGCCATCAGGAGTGGAAAACATCACTTCTGAGCAGGGAACCACTTGACATGGGGATGCCCTCCCTGCCCTGGCATGTCCAGGTACCTTTGCCTTCTTCATCTCAGCCACCTCTGCCTGTAGCTTCCTCAGCTCCCGCTCGTAGCGGGACTGGTTCTTGAGCAGGCGAGCATGCTCCTTCTGGGCTGCCTGGAGCTTCTGCAGGTCCCTGTTCATCTCCTTCAGCCGCTTCTCATAGTCTGCTTTGATCTTGTTGGCTTTCTCTTCTGTGTAGCACTCCATGGTGCCTGAGGGAGCAAGGAGAGGGCTTACAATGGCCACACACCCTTGGGCTCCTTCTGCACCTACACATCCTGCCTGGCAGCACCAGGCACTGCTCCCTCCCCATGGCGACAGACTCCTCCCTCATCCCTTTGCTCTGGCCCGTCACAAGCTCGGTTCTGGCTGGGGGCAGCTGCTGGAAGAAAGGGGTTAGGGCTCAGCACAGGACGGGGATTAGTGGGTTACAGCACAGTCGCTGGGCTGACAGGAGCTGCAGACCTAGACCTACAGGCATGTGTGTGGGTGATTCTGCCTTGCTGAGCCTAGAGATAAGCTACACCACTAGGTATCTGGATACTTCATGTGGCCCCTCAGCGTCTCAGTTTCCCTAAGTGTTCCCACATCTCATGCAACATTCAAGAAGCTTTGCCTTGCCATGCTTTTCAGCCACCTCTCCAGCTGACTAGTCCTGCTCCCATGGCAAGACAGAGCAGGGTCTTGGGGGTCCCAGGCTCTCAAGCAGAGGCAGGGTGATGGCAAAGCTCTACCAGAGCCAGTGCATGCAGGGAGATGGATGCTTTGGCTTGGACTCAGCTGGGCAGCAGCTGGGACTGGGGCCCAATGGGATCACACGGACAAAGCAGTTCTCACTGAGGTTCTGCAGGACCCGGTCCCGCTCCAGCTGTGTGTCCCGAATCTTGTTCTGCAGCAAGATCAGCTTCTCCTCGTACTGGTGCTTGAGGGTCTGCAGGCGCCGCTGGCTATTCTCCAGCTCATCAATTAGCTTCTGCTTGATCTCTATCTCGCAAGTCAGATCTGCCAGGTCAGCCTGAAAATTCACAGCTGGAGGCCAGTGGAGGACAGTCAGGCTGGGAGGGATGGGGAAACATCACTCCTACACAGCCCCACTGAGCCACACCACAAGGAGAGGGCAGAGAGAACTGATAGGAACCCACATTGATGGGAAGCAGCTGTACCCTGAAGAGCACTGAAGACTCCCTGCAGATGTAGCTGGGGCATCCCAGCAGACTCTGCCTTCCCAGGACCAGAGCTCAGTGCCAGGAGATACTAGAAAATACACCCCCATACCCTGGGCTGAACGTGTGGCTCCACACTTTACCCTTCTCCTCTGCATCCGAGTCTGAGTCCACCAGGCTCTCTTCACTGCCTGAATCCTCATCTTCATCCTCACGTCCATCCTCTTCCTCACATCCACTCTCATCCTGTTCTTCCTCCTCCTCCTAAGACATGAGTGCCTAACCTCAGCTTGCAGTATGGCCTTGCCCTTCTCTATGCATCTCTTCCTTCCTCCAAACCTGAGCTCACCCCACAGCAATGGGCTGCAGCCTCCACAATGCGACTCAGCCTCCCACACAGGATGCCCAGGGGCTGCAACACTATAACCCCAGCATACATTGTTGAGAGAAGCAGTTCTGTGCCCCATCCAATCCTTGCATCCATCCCCTCCCAGATGAGTAGCACTACATCATCCAATCCCTCTTCACCAGGTGGGGTGGTTATTGAAACCAAGGCTGAAAAGATGTGGGCTTTTCACTCCACAGCAGGGCAGTTGAGGTAGCAGCCCTGCTCCAGCATGGAGTCCTCATCTCCAGCCTGCTTGCAGGGCCAGGCTAGGCTTGGTCCCTCTCCTACATGGGGTGATAACAATGCTCCACACCCAAATACCTGCTTTAGTATGAGCCTGCTCACCTCTTCTACCTCATTCTCATCCGTCTCCTCCCCATTGTCCTGCTGCAGTTTCTGTCGTTTCTTAAATGCTTCCTTCTCTGGGCTGAGGGAGATCAGAGGGGTGTTTGTAAGTCTCAGCATGAGGGAACCCAGGGATGCAGCCTGACCCCCCCATCTCCTCCTTTTACATCCTATAGGAAAAACAGCCTCTAGGATCATGTAGTGGGTGAATAGGAGACCACGTGCAAGCCAATGCTCGGAGGGGAAGCCAGGCATCTGTGCTCTGTCTTGGTGCTCTGGCTTTAGCACAGATGAGGGAAGCAAGATACCTGTCCCTACAAAGACAGAGAGGGACCAACATGCAGCCTCTTCCTTCCCAACATCACACAGCAGCTGCCATCACCTTTTTCTCTGCTGCCTCCTCTCTTTCTTTTTCAGGCGCTCCAGATCCTGCTTTGCTCGTTGGAGGACATCAGAGGCTTCTGTCTCCACTGGAGCAGCAGTGCTGCATAGGCCAGCCAAGCCAGATGCTGGGGATAAGCCCATGGAGTAGGGGGGCCGGGATGAGACACGTGAGAGGCTGCGTCGCAGAGACTCATTCATGGACTCACTCTCAAGGAGCTTTGTCCTAGGGAGTGGAGACAGGTTGTGGTCAAAAATAGGACATCCCACTGTTCCCAGATGAGGGGATCTTGCCTTTTTTTAGGATGGTATGTGCCAGAGACAGTCACCACAAAGCCATTCCCATTCGTGTTGGGTCAGAAGGTCACAATGCTGCAAGACAAGGTCCCAGGACCGCGCAATACGCTGGGATGGACCCGGCATTGGGAGACCAGTCCCTGGGAGACAGCAGGCACTCCTGCCAGGATCTCCTTCTCCATCAATGGCCACAAAAGGGACAACACTTGCCAAAGCACTGCCCAGCACCAAGGCTGGGACTCCTACAGCCCCAGTGTAGCAGCACTGTAGTCAGCTGCTATTCCATCAGGGCCTACAACTCACCCCAATAACACTGGAGGCACAGAACTGCAAGCCACACCTGGGCTCACACCCCACCATGGCACTTGTTTGCTCAGGGACCCAGGTGACTCACTAGCCCCTGTGACTGTCTCACCTCAGCTCTTCAATCTCCCGGATGTAGTTCTGGATGAGGGTGCCAATGGCTTCATTACCGTCATCTGGAGGAGCAGAGATGCAGGTGGATCAAAGCAAGACACGGGTTATACTACAGCACCTATCCCAGCTACTCCAGCTAGGCTGACCCACCCCCATGCCACATGCTATCCCAGCCTCACCTGCCTTGGCCAGCATCAGATTGGCCTCCTGGCTCATAAGATGGGTGACCCTGCAGTTGATAGCATCAATGGCCTCCTGCATGGCCTTCACCCGCATGCGCAGGGCACTGTTCTCTTTCTGCAGCATGGTGTTCTCACGGAAAAGGTCACTGTAGCCCTCTGAGCCATCCTCTCCAATGACCCGCTTGCCCTTTGGGGACAAAAGGGGAGCCCCTGAGTGTAGGGTGAGCTGGGTGGGACATGGGGGCCCACCACTGCATCCCTGGGGGCAGATCCAGCCACCAAAGCAGGGACAGAGACAATCTAAGGAACAGAAAGGCCTGAGAATATCAGGCAAAGGGTGAGAAATGCTTCAAGGCTTCTCCCTGCCTTAGCATCCCCAAGGGACTTGCCCAAGATCCTGCCGGAGGCAGGGCAGGAGCTGAGCCCTCATCTGTTAAAGCCTCTGTCAACAGGGGCAGAGGATGATAGGCAGGAGCATTTTTCCTGCTAAAACTGCCACAAATAAAACACAAGTAGGAGGCTTTCTTCTCCTGCCTCCATCCTACCTTTGCAGGCTTGTTCAGCCACTCACCGCCTTATATTCCATCAGCTCCATCTGCAGACGGGCAATCTCAGCCCGCAGGGCACTGATCTGCTGACTTGTCTTGTCCTGGTTCACCACTACCTTGTTCTTGATGTTGCGAGCCCGGTTGGCATACTTGAGCGTGTTCAGGGTCTCCATGAAGTCGCGGTCAGATGGGCTCACACAAGCGATCATAATGGTTTGGCTTGGGGAAGTGAAAGTCAGGGTGAAAGGACAGTTTCCCCCACTCTGTGCCAATTTCGCACCTGTAAACCTAGGACCCAGCACAAGCCACAGGCCCCCAGACACCCATCCTAGGCCCTTCTGTCTTTTATAACCAAGGTATAAACTGGGTTCAGTTCCCCAGCCAGAGCACCAGCAAGACTATACAAGCAACACACTACACAGTACTGAGCAATGCCAGCCTCCACCAGCAAGCCTACACATGCCAGGATTTCTGGGGAAGGATGGGCTCTTCAGAGAAGTACCCCCTAAAGCAGGCAGGGAATTCAATCTATCCCATGCTGGGCAACATCACCTGCCAATTCCCAGATCTGCGAGGGCTCTGGAGTATTTTGCACCAGCTAATTCTGCCAAAGACGGCTAATTGTGCCAGGAACTCAAAAGGAGCCAAGGTCTTTACATCTGCAAAGTCATGCACTGTCTGCCTGGAGGCACCCAAGTCCGGAAGTAGTTCCTACATGGCTCCACAGACCCTCAGCCATATTTGCAGGGGTACAGTCCCTACAGTAGTCCTCTCCCAGGGCTTAACCCCAATCGCACACCCCCTTACCTGTTGCCCCCGAGGGAATCCTGCAGCAGGCGAGTGAGCTTGGAGTCACGGTAGGGCACATGCACAACTTTCTTGCTCTGGTCTCCAAGGGCGCTAATGACGTTCCCCAAGGCCAGCTACCAACACAAATTACACACAAATTCAGCCCCTGCTGAGAATTCAGCTGTCACATAGCAAGCATGTCAGGCCTGAGACATACTGCAGCATAGGTTTGGGGTGCAACCAGTGTCACGGCACTTCCCTTGCCAGTCTCAGCATTCACCCCCCTTCCACGGGCTGTGCCTCTCTCCTACATGCACTGAAAAGCAGCATTGAACCCTGTTGGTTTTTTTTCGCTCAAGTTAGCAGAACTCGACCTTTTGGGGACTTGCACCCTTGTGCCCAGCTGGACTCCCTCCCATAGTCCTGCCCTCAGCAGCAAAGCTATGCCCTCACTGCTAGTATTTTGGATTATGCATATTCCTGCCTACAAGGCCAGGTAGCATAAACTCCAGCAGAGACAGCAGTAACCCCAACAGCTGTGAGCAACTCCAAGAAGGACCCAGTGGTGTCCCAGGCTCCCCCGCAAAGGCCTTGCCTCCACCCTCTCTTTGCACACCAGTGCCTGGAGCCATACCAGCCCACAATTGATGGAGATGCCTTCCTTTGCTCTCTCGCCGGTAGCACCTGTTCGCTTCAGCCTCTCTGAGCCAGCCAGGTCTACAAAGTGAAACTTGGCTGTGAGGGTCTCATACTCGGTGGTAGGCTGGGATCCATTCAGGAGGCCGGTCACCTCCCCATTGACCTACAGCCAGGCACAGATGGAAAGGTTCACTACCACAGACCCAGAGCAAGCAGGAGCTCCCTTGGCTGCCCTCAGACATCACTAAAAGACTACGTATTCACCCTCTGCATCCAGCTTCTCAAGGATAGAGAAGAGGATCCCAACAGCAGCTTGCTCTGGCGTTGGGCCAGACCATCCCTGCCTTGGATGGGGCTGCTCTAGGGCAGACATCAGCTCCCATTAAATGGCAATGCTGGCTACAACATGACAGAAGACAAAGCTCTGCCTCTTTGCAAGACTTCAAACCTTCTCCTCTTTCTAAGGGACCCACACATATTGCCTGGGTGACAGATCCAGGAACAGACCAGTCAGGAGGCAGGAGCACATCTCACCATCTCTGGGCGGGTGCACACTCTCATCTGGCACAGGTGAATGGTGAAGATGGCGTGGGATCGGGAGCTCTGCACATTCATCTGGGTGCTGGCGGTGGTGCGGGAAAGAGCCCCTTGTTTTAGGCACTGGATCAGCTACAATGACATGGGGCAGGGAAGAACAAAACCTTGAGGCATCCTTCTATGGAGTCAGGACAGCACACTGCCGAAACACAGTCACAGACCAATGACCTCCTCTCTGCAATACCCTGGGACTGCTCTGTCCTGTCCCAAGTGATATCCCCTCCTCACCTAGCCATCCTCATATAGCATATGCCTCGTTTGGCAGGCACCCAGCTGCCATCCTTTCTCCACGTCTGCCCCAAACCACACCTACCTCATCCTGTGAGCTGATGAGGCGCGATGTGACCCCTGTGGTGTAGATGCTCCCGCTGGCATCCTCATGGATTTTGATGTTGGATTTGCGGTGGCGTGCATCAGGGTCACGGGCACTGTCAAACAGGTCCAGGATCTCCTCGTTGTAGAGCTGAGTAGTGCAGAAACAGGTGCAGAGTGAGTAGCAGTATGTAGGAGGCTGCTAGAGCCCAGCACAGTGGGACTGACAGGAGCTGCCCTCTGCCATCCTGCTGCTGCTGCAGTCCCAAGAGCCAGGAGGAGAGACTGCACAGCTTTGGGTGCACGTGTGTTCATACATAACGTGCACATGTGTGCGCTTAGGCAAGGATGGCCAGGAGAGCTGGTGTGCATGCAAGCGTAGGAGAAGGCGCACAAGTGTGTGCATGCAGATAGGAAATGATGCACAGGCAAGCTCTGACCTGCATGCATGGGTACCCAGTTAGGACAGGCTGTCCAGAAGGAATGAGGTGTGAGTGTACACATGAGCACAGGCATGCATACATGTGCCTGTGTGCCCCATGAAGCTCTGAGCTGCAGTCTGTGCTGGTTCCAGCTGCCCAACTCTGTTCTGTCCGTGGCCCACACAAGCAGCTGTGTGGAAACCAGAAGACTTTTAAGAGCCTGAGCAGACACCTGGGAGCTATGTGTCACCTCAGCCTTCCCTGCTCAACCAGAGAGTCCCCAGCCACATAAACCAGCAGAGCCCCCTTTCTCACCAGAGCTCCCTGAGGTCACGTCTGCGAGGTGGAAAGGGGACAAGGGAGACCAGGGAATGCTAGACAAGTAGGGAAAACCCTGAGGACTCAGAGCTGACGGACTATGCCCCCATCCATACCTTGGCCTTACAGCATCCTTTCTCACCCTAGGGCAGTGGGACACCCCTGCCCACCTGTCCCCCTGCCACCACCACTCAGTGCCACATGTCACCCTCTTGTACTCACATCCCAGTGCAGAGAGAAGGATCACCTGAGGACAGTAGGCTTCTGGCCAGCAGAGCAGATCTGGCTAATCCTTCCCTTGTCACCCCAGGTGCAAATGGGCTCCCCAGGGTAAACCCATTACCTGCTTCCATGAGAGTTACAGGATGGGGATCAGGAGGGAAAATCCTGTACTACTGCTGGGACAGTGATCTGATGCAGCCACGTGCCCACAATAGCACAGGAGAGCCATTATTGCCACAAAATCCTCCCTGAGTTGCCTGGATGGCTCTCAGTGCAGTGGCACAAGAGCTGCTGGTTTGATGTTCATGCCTGCATGGAAGACCAGTGGGCAAGGCTCTCAACAGGCTCCAAGAGCCTTGGTCACCTGACCATTGGGCAACAGGTTTTTACTCTCCCCACACCTAACAGGGTCCTTGGAAAGCTTGAAAGCTCCCCCCAGCTGGCAGATGCCCCCTCCTCCACCTTGGGGCTGCCAGTGTTCCACTGGGCATGCCTGGCCTGGGGAGCATGACCAGCTTTGGAACACAAGCAGAGGAAACCTTGTTCCCATACTCCACCACAGCCACCAGACAAACACCTCTGAGGCTGTTTTGAAAATCAAAACCACCAGGGGTCAGAGATGGTGAAGAGAGAGAAAGGCTACAAGAAATCCCCCTGGCAGCTGATGGGACCTCTTGCAGGGCTACTGCTGTTATCACACCCACCTCCACCCCCGATGCCCCTGGGGTTATACTGGACCTCTTTGATTGCAGAGATGCTTCCTAGGATGGCCTGGGATAGAGGCAGCACAGGCATCCCCTCCCATGTGTTCATCCTTCATGAATTCCAGGGTCACTCAGCTCTTTGGGTCATTGCAAACTGAGTGGGAAAAACTGAGCCAAGGGGAACTATATCTGGACACCGGAGGATCTCCTGGAGAACAGATACAGGGGGCTGAGAGGGAAGAGAAAGTGTGACCCATAGGGTGAGGGGACATGCATTTGGCTGAAGGCCAGTATTCAATCCTACAGTCATGGGAAGGCAGGACTAGATCCTGGCCTGAACTAGGTTAGGGGACTCTCCAGCAGGGAGAAAGCCTGACAAGATTCATCCCCCAGAAGGACCTCAGAACAGGCAAGAAATTGCCCTCATCTCCATCCCAGCCTACAGGTCCACCAGAACGGAGCTCCACAAGCCCAAGGATGCATGGGAAAGCAGCCAGGAGGTTGGAACAGGACCAGCGGTGGGAAGGGAAGTATGTGGCTGGACACACCAGCACCATGGCAGCTAACAAGGGCTCTGCAGATGGAAAGTTGATTGAGTAGGATTTCTTTGGTGAAGAGGTCAGTCCTCCAGGCTAGGAGGTGACTTTGGGCACTGCTTCCTCTCTCCAGGCTATCTACATCTGGAAGAACCCACATGTGAAAGCCACATAGAGGCGAGATCACAGCACAAGGCCTCTCCGTCTGCCTGACTGTCTCTTCTGGGCTGTACCCCAGATTGGGACACCAACCAGATGAAGTTTGTTCAGGAGCTCAGCGTTGCTCAATACTGTGCTATATTTTCTCACCAGTGCCTTAAAACACTTCCCATCTTGAACTTCTTTGCTCTTTCACCCTAGGGAAACTGAAACAGACACACAAGGTCCACAGGCTTTCTGGGACAAACTTCTTCAGGGAAGCAGTTAATAGAAAAGGCTTTTAAAATAAGAGAGGTCAAAGCAGGAGAGGATGCAATGAAGTGTTCTCAAGGTCAAAGATGAAGCAAAGGACAAGGGAAATAGCACAGCCCTTCCTCAAATCCCCACAAGAATGGTACTTTTTCCTCTCCTTGTTTCACTGGGAATGTTGGTCCAGACCCAGGGGAGCAGGTATGCCACTATCCTTGTGAGTTAGCCCAGAGCCCCCTCAGTCTCCAGAAGACCAAGGCATAAGCCCCTTCCCCATGAGGGGTGCTCCCTGCAACCAAGAAAGTGCCACCTCAGTTTGTAGCCATCATGAGGTCAAGAAAATTCAGGTGCTTTGAGTCTCCTCTGCCCCAGCACACATCCCTGGCCACACACTTGCTGTGGTGTCCAGATCATCCCAGCAGCGGCCAGGACATGGAGGACTCAAGGAGCCCAGGACATAGGAGCTCAGCAAAGGACAGGCCAAGGCCACAGTGTCACCCAGATCTGCTGTCACCCACCTCCAGGAACTGAGCACTGACTTTGAACTCAGGTGCTGCCATGCCCTGACTCTGAGCCGCCTGCTTGCGCTTCTCGATGCCGCTGAAGAGGTGGCTGATGGCCCTTGGAATGATGCCCTGCTCATCCTCAGAGGTGTTCATGTCAAAGCCAGTGCCCATGGTGTAGGTTTTCCCTGCACCAGTCTGTGAAAAGGCAGAGAGGAGGAAGCTGGCTGGAATCTCCTAGGCTCAGCTCTGCCTGCAGCACCCCATATGTCCCCAGGCTTCCCAGGCTCATCTCTGCTGAGCCTCTCTGATTCCCACCACCCCTCCAGCTCCCACGCCCCCACCCCAGCCCTGCCTCCCTCCTCTTCCACCCAAGGCACCATCTTTCATTCAGCCCAGGGACAATTCCCTGTTTCCTCCACACCCAGGAGGAGCTTATACACTCCCCACCTTTCCTAACCTGTGGAGGTGCCATCTCAGCATCTCCAGCACCCAGCACTGCAGGACAGCACAGTGCCTATGCTAGAGACCAAGGAGCAGGAAGAGAATGTACCTGGCCATACGCCAGCACGGTGGCATTGTAGCCCTCAAAGCAGCCTTCGATGAGCTTGCCCACACACGTTGTATAGATCTGCTCCTGCCACGTATCCAGGTCAAAGACAAAGTCATAGGTGAAGGCCTTGTCCTTCCCCAGCAGCACCTGGGGCTCGCCGGGCGTCACAGATGTGCAGATGTGACATCCCTCTATTTTCTCTTTGGACAGTTGAGGACGAATCCTGCAGGAAAAGACCTGGTAATGACACACAGCCTGCACTTTCAAGCTGACACTTGCAGCCTGCACTTGCACCAACAGCTTAATATAACTCAGCACAGTCCATACAGGGCCAGCCAGCCTCCCAGTGCCTATGGTGACTCATTCACCAAGATGCCCCTGGCCAGATAGTGAGCTGTGGGCTGCACGTAGACACTGATCAATACATCAAAGCAGCCCTGATGGGCACTGCCAGAGTATGGACAGACAGCCAGGACGTGCTGCAGCCAAGTGCTTGTTTGAGAGGCTGCAAGATCAAACTGCAGTTGCAAAAGCTTGAAATGCAAAATGCAAAAACACAACGAGACAGTCTCAGCAACAAAACCACCATCTAATCAAACCACCACCCAGCCCGCAGGCTGTCCCCAGCCATGGACTCTGAAGATGGGAAGGGAACAGGCAAGGCTGTGTTCTGAAAGCATGCAAGACCGACCTGCCATCTTCCCACCCACCACACTCAACCCCTTCCTGAGAAGTCTGGGTACAGACTGTCCGGACCTGCACAGGTGTGGCTCTGCTTTGATGCAGGCACTGGCACAAGTTAGGGCTGCAGCAGCTCCAGTTTTTGGTAGATCTGTCAGGTACAGCAAGCTGGCTGGTCCTGGGGGACTCACAGAAAAAGAGGGAGTGCGGAGCCAAGAACCTCGGTGAACAGCTCTCATTAGGGCTAATGACTGCACATCTCACTCCCAGGATGCTTCATAAACACAGCTATTAATTCCTCCAAAGACACATTGCTGGCAAGTGGTGCAGCAACCGCAGCAGATACTTTGTGGATTGAGGCTCTGCACAAGCCACCACTTCTTGCCAGCCTGCTGGCAGCAAACAAAGCCTGGGAGGGCCAAAACTCACCATGTGTTGGAGGGACAAGGTGTCCTTGGTAGCATGGGAGGCAGTGGGAGCTCCCAGCTCACTCACCAGGAGCCTGTGCAGCATGCATGTGGGAACGGCTATGTGTGACCATGAATACATCTAGCTCAGCAGCCACAACAGAAAGCAGCTTCTGATATGCTCAGCCCTAGACTTGTCCTACTGTCACCTTTCCAGGGTCTCCCCCTCCTCCAGCAAAATTGTCCCTAGCTTTAATTAATTTTTGACCAACAAGAGGCACTTCCCACCCCCCCAATCCAGACATGCATAGCGACAATGTCCAAGGGAATGGGGCAAGGAACAAAGATGATGGGTTTGGAAATTTTTTTCCCTCTCAAAAAATAACAACAGAGTTTTCTACAAAAGATTTCTTTCTTTTCTTACTCCCACAGCCCCCAGGTGGTTAAATATGTGCACATGGGCTTGGAAGACAATGAACAGCAGCATTGCAGGGGTGTGCACACACAAATTTTCCATAGGGCATTTGGGGACCCACTTCAAGCCCAACCATGCTGGGCTATTCAGCTGTCCTCGGCTGTCCACATGTCCAATGTCTCCCCTGACGCACAAACCTTGCTGCCCAGCCAGCTCTGAGCACCCAAGGGACCTCATTACTCACCTTGGCTCTCAGCCAGGGGATGTGCAACAGCTGGAGGGCATCAAGGTGTCAGTCCTCAACGTGCTCCCCCTATGGTTCCCCATCTCCCCAGGGTGACTGGAGATGTGGAAACTCCCCAGGAAGGTCTTGCTCTCCAGGCAATCAACAAAGCACCACCTGGGGATGTCCCTGGGAGCTGCTGCCAGCTGGTGTGCAAATACTATGGATCCTTGTTACAACAGTGGCACAAGCAAACTTGGAAGAGCAGACTGACTCCCCACCTCGCTCCAACCTCCTTTCAGGGAGTTACAGAGAGCAAGAAGGTATCCCCTGACCCTTCTTTTCTCCAAGCTAAACAACCCCAGTTCCCTCAGCCACTCCTCAAAGGACTTGTGCTCTAGACCCTTCACCAGCTTTGTTGTCCTTTGAACACACTCCAGTACCTCAATGTTTTTCTTGCAGTGAAAGGCCCAAAACTGAATCAGCATTCGAGGTGTGGCCTCATCAGGGCCTCATACAGGAGGACCCTCATCCCACTGGCCACACAATTTCTGATACAAGCCAGGTTGCTTTTGGTCATCTTGGTCACCAGGACACATTGCTGAATCACGTTCAGTCATATGTCAACCAATTACCCAGGTTCTTTTCCACCAGGAAGCATTCCAGTCAAACATGACATAAGTATCTGCCGAGCTAGCATGGGCTCTCTCCTGTCTTCATCCCCACCCAGTGATGATGGGGGAGCTGGCAGTGCTTGCCATGCTCTGTTTCCTTGCTCTGCAACAGAGATCAGCAACTTTGGTGGTCATAAAGTCATTGTCTGAGTGCATGTTCTGGCAGTCATTGTCTCTGCCTCTACCAGAAAAGATGCTCACCACATCCTGTCTGTCAACAGGTCTACAAGAACTAGGTGTGATGTTGCCAGGGCCCAACCTGTGGGACAATGGAGCTGCTCCCTCACCTGCATCTGGACACAGTCAGGCAACCTGTCCCATACCTGGTCATGGGCCACCACCCAGAAGGACAGCTTGTTCCCAGCACCAGGACCTATTGCAGAGCCAAACACACCAGGGTGTCCTGACCTAAAGGGCTGGGACACCCACAGAGATCCTGGCTGAACCCGTGGAAGCCCATGGGAAAGAATCCTATGGTTATGTGGCAACCAGGCACTTACCTGCTAAGCAGCAACCAAAATAAACCAGCCCTTAACCAACGGGGTGCTGCCTCATAAACCCCACCCCAGCTCAGGCAGGAGAGTACCAGGGCCCCAGCTCCTCTGTGCAGCCTGCAATCGACTGACCTGCTGGCACAGGTGACTGTTTCTTCTCAAAGCTGATGTGAGGAGGACACAGGCTGTCCTGGGGCCAGCAAGATGATCAGCATCAGCTGATAAACCAACGTCAGCACAGGCAACACTCCCAGGAAGGAAAGAGCCAGCAGGATCACAGCAGCATCACAAGCCTGGCCATCACGGTTATCCCTCCAACGTTCAGCACATTGCAAAGGGATGCTGACAAGGGATGGAGTGCCCAGGATAGAGCTGCATCGTCCCAGCTGGGTGCTCCTGCCAAGCAAACCTGGCCGCTTCCCTGCCCTGGGCACCTGATAAACAGGGTTGGGTGACAGATGGATGCACAGAGACAGAGGCACAGGCAGGGGTGGACACTGCTCCTTCCCAAATTGGCAGCTCTAACTGGCAATGACAGGCAGCATGGCAGGAGCCTGCCTGCTCCAGCATCCAACCCCCCGGTAGCATGAGCAGTGTGCATGCCAGGGAGAGCCCGCAGCAGTGCAAGGATACAAAAGGGACCTCGTTTAGAAGCCTCTCTATCACTCCCCTTCTCTGCCGGGCTGGCAGGCTGTGAAAGCATCGTCCCCACGGCTGGGCTTCCAGGGCATCTGAGCATCTGGCAGGAAGGGGGAAGGGCGTCTCACACCTCGAGCGGCAGGGAGTTTTGGCAGCAAGCACAAAGGCTGAGTTGTTCAGCGCTGCTGCCCTATGCCAGTGTTTGGCAGGATAGGGGGAACCTGCTGAGGCTGGGAGCCAAGTGCTGGATGGGCACCATAGAGCAGCCAGCTCCCACAGGCAGCACTCCTAGGGTCGGCTCGGGGTCCCTCTACTCTGGCAGGAGTGGTGCTCTCCTGGGGAGAGACCTAGGTGCCCACCCCAGCATCTCAAGTCCTGCAACCAATAGAAGGCATGGGACTCATCACACCAGGCACAGCCAGTATACCCATGCTGAAGGCTGCATCCATCAGTAGACACAACCCAGTCCCGCTGTGCACCAACGAGAGGCTGTTTTCCTGCACAAGATGGCACAGTTTGGCTGACCTAGATTGTTGGGTTCATGTCCTTGTGTCCCACTGCCTCCTCACCTGACTGCCTCAGCTTCCCCCCTCCCAGCCCACTGCTGTGGTGATCCCAAGAGGCTCTAGAGTCTTTGGATCCTTTGGTCACCAGTACTCTGTCAAAACTGTGGCAGCACAGTTCCATAGCCCTCCTATTCACAGCAAGAGCCACGACAGCCACCCACTCCGACCACCACACTGCCTGCACCTAGAGCCAGGCACACGGTGAGCTCCCCCCAGGCCACACCACCCTGCCGAGACCTAGCTACCCAGGCAGGGTGGCCGTCCCACCCAGTACAGCCTTGCAGGAGAGGATGGGCCTGGGTGCAGAGGGGATCCAGCCTCTCCTAGACCTGTCACTTAGCATCATCCACCTCAAACAAGGGCTATCGCAGCTCCCCAGTGAGACTGAGCACGCACGCCCACCAATATTTCTCAGTGCTGGGAGGAGCTGCAGGGCAACAGTTCCAGACTGCAGGTGTGGGTGATGCCCCAGATGCAGCTGCCTTTTGCTGCCTTTTATAACCTTGCAACTGCATATGGTAGAGCTTGCCCTGGCTGCAACAGAGAGTTCCTGTTCCTCCAAGACTTCTCTGGGAGGGAGAGTGAATGCCTACAGGCCCTCTACAAGGAGCCAATCATCTCCCCTCACAAAGCCAGAGCCAAAGAGGCTATCCAGTCAGGTAGGGCTGCTTTCTCAGGGAACAGAGCTAGAAAGCCAGGGAGCAGCAGGTGGAAGAGCTTCATGACAGTTTCCCTCTGTGTTAGGCCCTGGAGGCTTGGAGCCACTTGCTCTGGTCCACTCCATCTCCAGAGGGGCAAGGCTGCCCACTGTGATGCTGGCAACTCCAGCAGCACATGGCGAGCTGGAGCACTGTCCCCTTGCCTGGCTGCAGGCACCTCTGCTGCTGCAGGCAGGCAGAGGTCTCAGCTGTCAGACTTCAACGAGCTGCACAGCTTGGCTGCTGTGGATGTGTCTGCGAAGACGGTCAGACCGAGCAAGCCCAGGCAGTGCCTGGCTAAGCTTCTCACATTGGCCACATTGATCCTGCTCCCATCCTCACTCCCTGCATCACCTGTGTTTACCCTGCTCCCGTCCCTGCATCATGCTGCTCCCCATGTCACCCACATTTGCCTCATTTCGCCTCCCTATATGACCCCCTCATTCACCTCACTCCTTATGACCCCACTGCCCATGTCTGCACGATTCTCATTCCCTCTCCCATCCCTGCACTGCCTGTGTTCACTCTGCTCCCATCCGCACTCCCTCCACTGCCTCATCCCTGCTCCCTCTATCAATCGAGTTCACTGTGCTTGTGCTCCCAGCAGTACAGGGCAGGCAGAAGAACAGCTCTTGATCCTGTGGGGGAATCTGCCTCTTTGCTGGAGAAGGGATGCTCCCAGCCTCATTCCTCCCTGAGCGTGAAGTCCCAGGAGAGGGCTGGCTAACAAGGACTGGCTGTTTGCACACAGGTTGTTTTGGACCCAAATCAAGACAAAGTTAAGCATTTAATTACTGCGGCAAGGAAGCAGGTTAGTAATCAGACAAAATTGAATCAGGCCCCCTGGGGACTGCCAGGTCTGGTCAGCAAATGTTCCAATTAAGAGATCGAGCAAGCCACCTCCTAGCAGTAGCAAGCACAACACAGGAACATGCTAGGCTCAGCCTGCCTGCAAGAGCAACCCATGCCATACAATCAATGCATGTGCTCCAGCTAAACACCACCAAAGCAGAGGGTGCCATGGCCAGCATGGCTGGACCAGCATCAGGGACAAAAAGGAGCTTCCCAGCTGCTGGGTTCCCACCCTACTGCAGCACGAGGCAACCAGGAGACAGGCAGCTCCCCATACAGTTGGAGTGTGCATGGAGGCATCCTGGACATGACTCAGTGGAGGGACATGCCTCCACCCCATATCCATGCCCCAAGGAACTGAACCCAATACAGATCCTCTGCATGAATATACTGCCCAGCTCCTGGCTGCCCAGCCTGCTCCCCTGTGGGGCGAACCCTACTGCCTTGAGTCCCAGAATCCCCTGTGTTCCCCCTAATCCTCCTGCTCCAGGCTTTCCTATGCTTACGGAAACTTTTAAATCAGGCCTTAGCAGCCACCATTTGCTGCTCATTAGCTCTGGCAGAAGCACACCAGCACTGAGCTGCACCATCTGCTCTGCACTGAGACCCACCACAGGTTGGGGACAAGATATGTACTGCCTGCATAGGAACCCAGCACCCAGGGATACCCAGCCCAAGTCAGCAGGCAAGCGACCAGCAGGGCCTGGGATGGGCCACCATGAGATTGTGATTTACCCTAGAGGGTAGCAGGAGCAGACCAAGTTTGGGATATTACTGGACTTCTCCTTCATCCCCATAAATAATTGGCAATGCCATCAGCAAGGTGCTGGATCTGTCCAAGAGAAAGTCTGGGAAACATGACAAGAATGGTGTTCGCATTTGCAAACAACAGACCCAGGACAATCACCCACAAAAGGCTGCAGTGCCCCCAAAGCCCAGGCAGGATGTGCAGCACAAGCTAAAACACGTGTGGCAGCACACACAACTCGATACACACGCCAGCAGTGCCTCGGCTCCCCTCTGACTGCACAGGAATGGCCACAAAACCACCAGCTCAGCAGCAGCAACTACTGCACAGCAACAGGAAACCATTGTTCACCAGGACATGCTGGGCCTGACAGGCCATCAGCCTGACCCTGCGGGGGCACAGCTCTGACAAGGTCTGACAGAGACAGATGGACACGCTCCCCCTCCCAATTCTGCACCCTGGTACTGAGATACCCATTTCCTCCTTATCCAGTGAATCACACCCACAGAGTCTCTCCCTATCCCAGGTGCCTGTGAGGTCCCTGTGGTCCAGTCTCACTGTACTGGTGCACCCATACCGGAGATAAGGCTTTCCTGGACCCCAAAAGCAGGCAGGCACACCTGCAATCCCCTGGCACACACTGGTTGCTGCTAGGAAAATAACCTAGTCTTGGCAGAAGACAGTGCAACCCCAGAACCCACAGGGAACATCTGGAACAACTTGCTCACAAGACAGTAGACACAAACAGGTATCTCTCCAACCTTTTCCCCTCAAAAGAAAAAAAAAACCCCAAGCCCTTGGCCAGCAGGATGGGGAACGATACTAAGTACCAGAAGGAAAATTGGTCCCACAGCTAGGAAGGGACTAGGCATGTTTTGCCCTAACATCCTTGTTGGGCAGATGCAGCACACAACAATAGATCACCAGAGACCACAGCAACATGGCCTGAGAGATGATCTCCACTTAATGCAGGAGCACCAGGCTGTGCCTCCCAGCCCTGCAACACCAGGCCGAGGAACTGCCCTTGCTCAGGGCAGAAAGGAAGGAAAAGGACCAGGAGCCCAGCTCCAGCATTTCTCTCCCAACAAGACGCCTTTCCTCCTTTGCCAGCTTTGCTCATCCCCTCCCAGACCAGTGGAGGGATGGAGATATTCAATTCCTGCCACCCAAGCAGCATGCCCCCAGCACACCCACAGGGCTCTGCCAAAGGGTTATTTGAGTTACTATATCCTGCAGCACAGAAGCTCACATGAAGCTCACATGAGGGACCCCTGTGACTTCTGGGGAAGAGCGTGCCTAAGAGAGCTGGCATATCCCACCCAGCCCCACTGAGCCTCCTGCCCTCAGCATCTCCACCCCTCTCTCCTGAGTATGCATACCTGGGTCTTTGGGCTCCAGCACTCAGATGTGCCCCAGGCTGTGGCAAAGGAGGAAGGAAGAGCCCAGGGAAGAAGTTCTGTGCCTAGTGCTAAAGGTCAGGTTGAACCGTTCTCCAGAGAGGGAGCTGAGAGCCTAAGGGGACCTGGTTGCAGCAAAGCCCAGGGATAATGGGTCAGAAGGATCTTTATTAAATCATTCAGCCACCTATGACACCATAACCCACCAAGAAGAGCTGGGCATGGGTGGACAGGCAGGGAGGTGTTCATAGCTTTGTGGGGTTATGTGGGGTGTGGGGACCATGATACAGGCGAGATGGGGCCAGCCTTGGCTACTGCAAGCTGTGACAAGAAACCTGCTCCACCATGTCCTGGCCTCAGGGAGCTGCAAAGGAGGGGAAGGGATTTCACTGGGATCTCTGGGACCTCAGGTTCAACCCCAAACCCTCACTTGGAAATGGGGACAATAACTGTGTTGTGTTCCTATGAAGCAGGTTAGAAGGGCAGATGCCAAGCAGAGTAAAGCTGCCAGCCACCCCTGGTCTCACAGCAGTGGAGAGCCAGTGGGGACACAGAGACAGGCCAGGGCAACACTGGACCAGCTCCTAGTCCTGCCTGGCTGGCAGGAGGTCAGCCACCTTCCCTCTACCAAGCCGAAGCAGAAACTAACTCGTCAGTGTCTGAGCAGGGCAAGGAGTCATCCCACAGGCTGTTGATCTCCTACAGCAGAGCCCAGAAGCAGATGCCGTTGCAGTCCACTACATCTCAAACCTGCCAGCTGTTTAACCAAAGACAGGGACTGTTTTGACAGCCTCTAGCAGGAAACAGACACATGGGACCACCAAGTCCAGCCCCCGCTCCTAGCAGGAATAGCATGACAGCCACGGCCAGGGCTGGCTCCTCAGCATCAGGCTCAGTGGGGGTATCAGCTTCCCTCTCCAGGGGCCTGAAGCCATGTTCCTGACAGGTTTGTTTAAAGCTTTATCTCCAGCCTGCCTTGCCCAGCCCACCTGTCTTAATCTCCTGCAATTTTCTTCTGCCCCTAGTTTCAGTGCTGGTGCAGGAAAGCCCCAGCTGGCTCTGTCCTCTAAGCTAGAGGCAGCCACTGCCTCCCAAGTTCCTGAGACTTCATGGCATTACACATTTAAATCCCTTGCTGATGGGTGATGAGTGCAGGCACCAAAAACTGCTTTGCTTCAAGTGATGCTGCAGGTGATGGCATGTCAAATGGAACAGCAGGGTACAGCCCTACTTCCCCTTTGCATCGTGACTGTATCGATCCCCTTTGTAACATTTCTGCTGTAAAAGCCAGCAATCTCAGGCCTGACTGAAGCCAGGTGCAGAAAAACCCTTTGCGCCCACACACCTCGGTGCACTTCCCTCCAAGACTCCATGGCCCCTACCTCCCACCGACTCTAACACATTTCCCCAGACTGAGGATGCCAGTTTAATTCTGCTCACTGGAGCAGAGCACACACACACACGCCTGTGTCACACTGGGACTGGGAAGCCCCAAAGTGAAATCAAAAAGCAGCAGCTCTCCTAGATGGGCTCAGTACAGCAACAAAACAACCACAGGACACGGAGGGAAGGTGGCTGGGGGTACCCATGCAGGTGTTCTGCCCGCACAGAAGCCTGAGGCTATAGCAACCTCCTGAGATATTTCCTTCTCAGGATCAGGGCTGCTTACCAAGGAGCCTCCCAATCACTGCACCACAACAGGACAGTGTGTCCCTCCCATTACCACAGGAGCTGGACATATCCCACGCAGTGAGGTAGTTTTGCCTCATCTCTCCACTGCAGAGCACCGTGACACCTAAGCAAAACCAGTTCAACATCAGCCAGACCTGGCAGGAGACAGTGTCCCCTCAGGACCACACTGAAGGGGCTCAGAGCTGAAGCAGCACCATGGTAAACGCTAGGCAGTGAGTACCAGGCTGTACCACCCCCTCTATGCTGCAACCCTTCGGCAGCATGAGTACGAGCATTGCACGAGTTGGGTTTACACCACCTCTCCATCCAGACCCAAGACTACTTGGGAGGAGCTGGTTTGAAAAGGCTACAACAATTTCACCTCTGTGGGGAGCCCAGAAGGTCCCAGAAGCTTCAGGTTCACAGAACCCATCCCAAAAGGCAGAGGACCCCTGGCCACAGGGCAGCAAAGGTGCCAGGACCGCAGCAGGGCCAGGAGCTGAGCCGATCCCAGCAGCTGGCCTTTGCCAGCGCGCTCCAGCTGAAAGGAGGCCCTCCAGTATACACGGTGGAGGGCACATGAGTCTGTCCCATCCTGAGTTGCGGATCCTGTCCATCTTCCCAAATGAAGAGGTAGGAGCAGCTCCTGGAGGCAGAAGACAACCAGTGCCAGGCTGCCTGTGTGGAGCACAGAGCATCACGGCATGAGTGTTTATGAGAGCAGAAGAGCACTGGAGACTTCAGGGTTTAAATAAACTTGAAATCCAACTCAACTTCCTTCCCCAATTTCACAAGCTCTGTTTCCTGAGTCTCTACAGCCAGCCAGGCATGCTTATGCCACAAGCAGGTCTGGCACAGGGAGTACCACTTTCTCTCCAATAAACTGGATAGTTTGAAAGTGCCCTCAGGGAGCATTTCTGCAGCCAGCCCAGCTTCTCAGACCTCCTCTGGACAAGGAGTTTAATGGCCTCTGGGTCAATACATGCCGACACAGCAAAATCATCCGTGCACAACAGGGCTGGGCTCCACCTCCTGCAACTAGCATATCGAGTCCTGCTCTTCCGCTGCACCCCTGACTCTCTGCAGCTCCAAGAACCGACAGCACCTGACTTTGAGCTTGGGTGCTGCAGGGAAGGGTGCTGCTGAGGCTCAAGGGGAGGCATGAACCTTAAATCAATGGCTGTGCTCCCGGACAGCAGGCATGACCAGGCAGCAGCTAAGCTGGCTGCATTGCAGCCACCCATTTGAAGGTTACCTACAGAAGGAAATGACAGTTGTTGCCTTCCCCAGTCTGAGGAAACCTCCCCTAATACCAAGAAGGAAGTCTCTTGGGCTGCCCCACTCAGCACCATTGCTGCAGACGGCTCAAACCATTGCACTGGCACAGGGTGTGTGGGTACCCAACCCAACTGCTGCTGGCATCTTGCCCCAGTTGCTTCTTCCCCAGTGGTGTCCACTGGCAAGCTCAAATGCACACATGAAGCAATATGTCAGGCTTAACATTGACGGACAAGTGAAGGCAGACTGCCTGCAGGAAAGGTGGGAATCAGGGAAGGATCCAGCCTTGTCCTTGCAGACGGTGCAGGTCCAACTTGGAGGTACAAGGTACAGGTACAAATCAACCCCAGGAGCAGATGCTGGGCCTGAATTTCCCTCTGCCCACAGCAGTGATGCAGCAAGTACCAGCCATTTTCTCCTGAGGGAGAGACAGGAACCTGAAAAGATGACAGTGAAATGCCACAGCATCTCTCCTGCCTTCTGCTGCCAGGCCAGGAGAACCAGCAAGAACTGGGGTCCCCCCAGGGACAGCACAGCCTCACCATCCCTGCTTCTCTGTCTCCACTCCTCCCACCCTGAGGGCTCTGTGAGGCCCCAAAGTCCTGGTGGCCGCAGCATCTTTTGACATTGGCTGGACCATCCACATCAACCTGCCACTTAACCCCAGAAGCACACAGCACCTTCCTCCAAAGCCCCAGTTGTTTCCCAGGTTCCTTGGACATAGAGACCCCAAGGAAATGGCACAGCTGGCACATTTATGTCATTACAGAGGGATAAAAAGGGAGATTTGATTGCTGCACGCCAAAGGCATTCAACCTCCATCCTCCTACAGCTGAGTGAAGCAGGATCTGTGGGCAGGTTTGCTTGAAGGGTGGGAGGTCTTGAAGGGAGATTCCCGCAGCCCAGCTGCTCCACTAGCAGGGTGTCACAAGCCCTCATAAAGGGAAATGTCACTACGTTCCCAGTCCAGGGCACGAGGGAGCTGCTTTGGCAGAAAAGCTGGATGATCCACAGGGAGAGTTGCTCAGCCCTTGTGCACTCAGCCCAGCCTCAGAAGTCGCCTTCCTGCATGGCACAGCAACCTGCCTTGCTTTGTCTCGCAGCATCCTTGCTCCCAGCCCTCCTCCTTTGTCTTGCTGGCTCACTTTTGCCACTTCGTCACCGCAACTCCCTTGATCCAATTGGCTGCACCAAGTGGGATGCCAGCTTGCTCCCTCAAGGAAGAAGTGAGAGAGAGTTAGACCTTCCCCCTCTCTGCAGATCCTTGCCATGGACAACCCAGCCCCACTGCAATGCTGTTGTTGAAGTCACCTCCTGGTCGTGATCCTCTTCCCATGCACAGGACAGTCCCTGACCCTACCATTGGCAGGGGCCAAAGGGATTAGGTGGCAAGAGCCCAGCAGAAACGACTCCACAGTTGCCACCCACTGCATCTCCTGGGCAAAAGGGACCCAAGCCTTGATTTAGGTCTTTGTTAAAAGGCTTCATCCTGAGAAAAATGCAGTATGGAGGACAAGAAGACTCTGGCCATCAGGAGATCACCACGTCCAGCTGCCAGCAGCAGTAGGTTCCTGAGTGAGTGTCCTGGCACCCTCACCTTGCCACAGCCCAATGCAGCCCTGACCCTGCACAGGCATACCAGCAGCACCTGCACAAAAGGGATGCTGTCACCTCCCCTGCAGCTCCTCCATCTTTTTAAAAAACAGCCTGGCCCAAATTCTCAGCTATTCAGATAGAGCAAGGCAGAAAATGACCACTGTCTGGTTCCAATACAGGAAGACTGGACGGTCATGCAGCATAGAGCAAGGCAGAAAATTACCACTGTCTGGTTCCAATACAGGAAGACTGGACGGTCATGCAGCACTAGGAGCTGTCCTGGTGCACACACACAGACATGCAAACATGCAGCAGCGCACAAAGGCCCACACCCATCCTCTCTCCCTTCCTCACTGATGCTGCACCCAGCATCTTTTGTGCTCTTGCTCTCTTCAGGCAGGCAGGGACCAGCCAGGCCCAGTGGCCTCTGCAAATCCTCTTCCAAGTACTAATACCGTCCCCTTGCAGGCTGCCATCAGCACTCCAGTCTGCGCCGTTAAGGGTATGGACAGAGGGATCTAGCGTGCCCTGCCCTCCCCGTGCTGACCCCGCTGCCCCGCAGTTGGAGGCAAAGCAGGCACAGCCAAACAGGGAAGTCGGAATGGAGCTGCGCCTGCCGAACGGTGTTCCCACGGGGACCCGACCGACCCCTCGCGCAGCTCCACTCCGAGCGGAGCTTGGGGCACACACGGGAGCGTGGGGAGCCGAAGGCCGTGCTGCGTTCATGTTTTTCCGGAAGACGCGGGCTGACTCGGCGCAGGCACGGGGAAGACGCACGCCTAGTCCCTATCCCACGCGGGACGGCAGCTCTGGCCATGACAAGCCGGGCAGGGTCCCTCCCTGCCTCTCCCGCTGGCTTAGGCCCCCCTTCCTCCGGGGGCTCCTTCCTCCTCTGGGAGCAGAGAGAAGCAAAACGACGCCGGTCTGCGGGACCCCAGCGGCCGTGCACAGAATGCACCAAGCCTGGCACAGCGCTAACAAAGAGAGCCCCGGGTTCACCCACCCCCGCCTGGCTCTGCAGACGATGCGTCTCGCCGGCTGCCGCCCAGCTCGGCGCCCCTCGAGATTCCGCAGCATCCCCCAAGTCCCCGTGACGAATTCGATGCCTCCGGCAGCTTCTTCATTGAGGTGCATGATCTGGAAGGCGCATTGTTCGCAGCCCGGAGTCAGCACGAAGGACACCGAGATGCCGTATCGTTCCCTATCACCTAGCCGGGAGGAAGGTGGGCAGGCAGACACTCACATACACTCCCACTGCATCCTGCCTGACACCGCCGGGGAGCCAAACCGACCCGCGACGCAGCCCGGAGGTGCCGAGCTACAAAGGCTGTGCGACAGGCAGCTCTCCAGCTGAAGGGGCCAGAGGTTCCCAGCCTCGCACCCCCGCCGGCCGCAGGGGACGGGGGGGAGGCAGCATCGCGGGGCTCGCAGCGAGGGGGCCGGTGAGGTAAGGACGGAAGCAGTCCCGAAACGATGCGGAATGGAGGGTGGGGAAGATAGCAGCGGCGCTGGGGTTGAGGAGGTGTGCGGCAAAACTCGACTCTGGGTGGGGGGCCTTACCGCCCCAGGGATGGGCAGCCCCGATCCGGGCATCTGCAAGCCCCTTGCCGTGCACATGCAGCTGCAACCCCCCAGTTCGCCGGTGGGCACAGGACGCCCAAGTGCACCAGTTCCCTGCGCCCCGGGGTAGTGCACGCCCGCCCGGTACTAACCTCACGGCCACTTTGACACAGCTGTCCGGGACCGCCATGCCGCCGCTGCCCAGGAGCATCCACGGACAGGAGGGGAGGGAAGAGGTGGAGGGAGGGGGCGGAACGAGGGGCGGCCCCAGGTACCGGGAGGGGCGGGCGCGGCATTGCGGGGAAAGGGGGCGGGCGCGCACCCGCACATACAGAGACGCGAGGGGTTGTCGTGTGTTCCTCAGAGCGCCCGCATTCATGCCTACATCCCCCCAGTCACCCTTACACACTCACACACAAACTCACATTCACCATCTCACACACACTCACAGTCACGCTCACAGACACACTCATATGCTCACTCACACACTCGACACGCTCGTATGCTCACTCACACACACTCACACACTCGGACTCATAAACTCACGCTCGTAGTCACAAACACACATACACACTTCTATCAACTATTTTTCATTCGTCAAGCCCTTCCCAAGCCAACAGAGTGCCAGGTGCTGGACTGGAAGCATCGTCTTTTTGCTGGGTTCTACAATGCTCAATGAATATAGGTAGGATTTGTAGTAGTGACTGCTGGTACAATTTCTTGAAGTGAGCAGCTGCTGGGGTAGTCTCAGGAGCTCTAATGTCCTACCCAGAGCTTGTTTCTCTCTCCAGCAGTGTGTGGGGAATGCCAAAGCTGTCTCGTCTTTAACAGGCTAATAGATGTAAATTAATAGACATGTCGGGGCAACCCCCAGTATACTCCAGGCTGGGAGATTAAAAGCTGGAGGGCAACCCTGTGGAGTAGGGCTTGGTGGTGCTGGTGGGTAAAAAGCTGGACATGAGCTGGCAGTGTGTGCTCACAGCCCAGAAGCCAACCATGTTGTGGGCTGCATCCCCAGCAACATAGCCAGCATTCTGCCCCTCTGCTCCTCTCTGGGGAGAGCTCACCTGCAGTGTTGGGTCCAGCTCTGGAGTCCTCAGCACAGGAGAGAAAGGGACCTGTTGAAGCAGGTCAAGAGCAGGCCACAAAAATGATCTGAGGGCTGGAACCCCTCTGCCATGAGGACACACTGGGAGTGTTGGGCTTGTTCAGCCTGGAGAAGCCTCCAGGGAGACCTTCTTGCAGCCTTTCGGTACTTAAAAGGGCTGATAAAAAAATGGGGACAGACTTCTTAGTAGGGCCTGTTGTGACAGGACAAGGGGTGATGGTTTTAAACTGAAAGAGGGAGATTTAGACTAGATACAAGGAAAAAATTTTTCACAATGAGGGTAGTGAGACAGTGGGCCAGGTTGCCCAGAAAGGTAGTAGATGTCCCATTCCTGGAACCATCCCATGTCAGGTTGTTTGGGGCTCTGAGCAACCTGATCTAGTTGAAGATGTCCCTGCCAACTACATGGGGGTTGGACTAGATGACCTTGAAAGGTCCATTCCAACCTAATCTATTCTATGATTCTATACTCACACAAACTCACACTTCCCCTTCCACGCTCACACACACGTGCTTACACACATTCACACACACTCACAAATGCACACGTGCTTACACACATTCACACACACTCGCAAACACACACACATACTTACACTCTCACCTGTTGGTCCTTGCTGCCCCCACTCAGGCCAGAGGCCCCACTTCTGCCTGCCCATGGCTGTTTGTACATGGTTGCTCAGGGCCTGTCCAGAACTGTACCTGGACTCTACTGGGGCTGTACTAGAATCCACCCACTCACCCTGGAGACTGCAGGTAAGCAGCCCAGGGTCCTACAGGGTAGGTGCTACCCTTCCCTAGGGAGGAGTGAAGCCCAGGTAGATCCTGGTGTGCAAGCACCCCTGAGGGCTAGAGGAGGCCATTAGTTGCCTGCCAGCCTGGTGTAGTCCAGTGCAGTCCACTGCAGCCAAGTGCCAGTCCACTGCAGACTGGATATGCACTGTGCATTCTAGTGCATTCTGGTGCTACCCAGTGCATCCTGGTGTAGCTCTGGTCCAGACCTGACACCCTTACCAGCCCCCAGAACACCTAGGTCACACACAGTATTTCATTCCTCCCGCCTCCTGCCTGCCCTCTCCTGCCTAGGTTCATGCTTTGTCCTCTCCCTGAGGAGAGGTGGTGAATGACCACCTCTGGGGCTTTTCATGGTTGGCTTCACTCAAATACCTCCATGGCTTCACTTGGTCCCATCACAGAGTTCTAGTTTGGGGGGAGATGATACCATTGATCAGCAGGAGCAAGTGCAGGTCAGTGGTGAGCTGAGTGCTCCTGTCAGAGCCACTAGAACTCAGGGGCTGGTGACCTTATGGGTTGCTCAAGGCTATGGTGAGTGTCTATCTCAAGAAGATGGGATGAGGCTGATGGCATGGGCATGACAAGCTAGTGCCTAGGTGCTGACACAGCTTGCCAGCATGCCCAGTCCGTATCATGTGGCTGTGGAGGCCAAGCAGCAAACTGGGCACCCATGCAGCAGAGGATGGTGCACATGAGGTGATTTGCTCCATCCTCTGAGCTGCTTTCAGGAGGCTAGCAAGGGGGACATGTCCAGGGGGCATCATGTAGAAGGCCTGGGGACAAGCAGGTGCTGAGGAGCTGAAGGAGTCTTCTCTCGGCTTCCCTATCAGTTGCCTTCACATTGCTGGGTCTGATGGCAGATAGATGTCCTGCCCTGTTCTGGCAAGTGCGGGCAGAGTGTGTGCTGCCCAGGGACACATGGCTCAGGAGGAAAATGCATCTCCCAGCTTGGAGCAGGTGTGGAACCTACAGGGGAACCTCAGCTCTGCAGGTCAGTGTTGATGTCAGGTGAATAGCAACAGAGCATGAGGGAAAACAGGCATGCCGAGGTTTACTTTGAGGAGCCCAGGCTGTGATGCTCTGGGACAGCCAAAACATGCCAGTGCTGGTAGCTGACAGCTAATAAAGTCAGAGCTGTTCCCCGCACAGAGCCCAGCCCTTTTCTCTGTGGTCTGGACGACTTCACCTCAACAGTGTTGTCCTTTCACCCTCTTTGCTCATGCTTCTCCTGAGGCTCCCAAGGTGTGCACAGGGCTCTCTACTCTGGGGGACCTGACTTGCATCTGCTGGGATAATTTTGTTCCAGGGCACCTCATGCTGGTATAGTATTATGGGGATGAGCAGGATTATGGCCTGTCTGTTGTCCTGGCGTTTCTCTTACTTTGTCCCTGGGGACCATGTTTGCAAGTACACCTGAGTCAGGAGGGACTTCCCACCCTGAGCTGCTGGTTTTTTCTGAGGCATGACCTTTCCCCACTGAAGCTTCAGGCAGAGAGGGACAGGAACCATGTAGGGGTGTGGCTGACCTTACCTTCCTACTCCCACGCTCGTAGGAGCTGTGTCACAAACCAGATCTGTTCTTCAATTCAGCTAGAAACCAACTCAAGAAAGACCCCCTCAGATGATAGTTTGGGGAAAATTAGCCCCTGTGCAGCCCGGACTCCAACAGAGGGTGCAGAGGCTGCACCACAGTATGTCTCTGCCAAAGTGTCACCTTTCATGTTTGGAGTGCCCAGTGAATGCCCACCTGCCTTGGAAAGTGGCACAAGCAGTCTCACATCTCAGTCTCTCAGGAAAACATCACCATTCACCTTGTAACTAATGAAGCACGTCTTTGACATCCCCCTGGCAGAGCAGATGCCAGAGCTTTATTGGCAACCACCCTGTGCCTTTTCCTCAAGAGCAGGGGGATGTGTTTGAGAGTGTGTGCATGTGTAAGGAGGTGTACATCCTGCCTTAGGGCAGTGAAGCAAGAGCAAGGGATGCAGGGACTGCCCCTATGCCACCCCTGCTGATTGCCTGCATCCCCCTTCAGGGGAAAACTAGCTGCATTACCATGTCCCCTGTACAAGATGGGCTCTCCAGCGCTCAGGCTGCAGCTGGAGCTCAGCAGCAGCCATTTCCCTTTTATTAAGTTAACAAATAAATGTCCTGCTAGAGAACAGGCGAGCTCTATTGATTCAGCACCTCCCCTGGGACCCATCAGGTTGCTGCATTTTAATATATGTTAGGCAAGGAAGAGCCTTGCCTTGCTCAGTTCGACTGGGCTGGAGGCGCTGTGCAGCAAGATCCAGGCAAAATGATGGCCTGGGGAGACGGGGCTGCCCTAGTGCTCAGTCCACACCCAGACCTCGCCTGGAGCACTGGGACCTGTAAAGCGAAACCCCTGGGCAGACCCATTACCGGAGACGAATAACCTCAGCTGCTACTTGATACTAGACAGCAATGGCCAATGCACAGGCAGCACTGGCATGGGCATGAAGCAAGTGCTGTGCTCCTTGTGCTCTCCAGTCTGTGGCATCTCTGGCCTGTCCCCTGCAAGAACAGTAGGGATGTCTGTGGACTGAACGAGACCCTGCTGCAGGCCAGGCTGAGCAGTGAATGCCTGAGCCTGGGAGTGTCTGGAGATACTTGAAGGAACAGAAATCTCACTGCAGTGGTCAGCTCTCCTCTTGGTTAGATCCAGGGCTGCTGCATTGACCTGGACATCCTCTCACACCTCTGCCCCATCTGCAGTTTCTTACCTGGCTGGGAGAGTGAGACAAGAAGCCTCAAGATCTCACTCCAGCACAAAGCCTGTGCCTGCCTGCTGCCCCAGCCCAAGACAGATCTGCCCAAGCCACTTGTTCTCCTCCTCGCAGGACAGGCCTAGCTGCTGGCAGGAGGAACAGGCAGATGCTGGGTCCAGCTGCTGGAATACCAGAAGACCTCCAGAACTTGGCTGGTTGAAGCATGAGCATTTAGGAGCAGGGACAGATCTCCCTCAACATGGGGACTGGAAGCTACAGTATGAATCACTGCCAGCTCTGGTTAAATGTTGTCTATCCCCAGGCAGTCCCCTCCCCACGCTGGACTAGGCAAGGTGGCAGAGGAAGGAGAGGACAGAGGTATCCACAGGTCACACAGTACGAACACTTTAATGACCTGTCTAGCTCTTGCGAGACCCTGATGGCACAGCATTGTCTTGTCCTGCACCTGGAGACCCAGCCCAAAAATCCTCCTGCAGCTGGACAGAGCCCAACCCCAGGCAGATGGGAGCAGTGTGGCATTTCTCCAGTAACCCCCTGCAAACTCCTGAAGGGACTGTGCCCACAGGTGGCTCACAGGCAAGTGGAAGTGATAGTCTTTCGGGAGGGGGCTGCACTGAGCCCTGGGGAGCTGTCTGGTGATGCGGCTGAAGTGTCATGGAGGGCAGAGCCAGTTTTTGTACCCTGCAGTGTTTCTCTTCCCTTTAGCAGCTCCATGGCTGCTTTCTCCACCTCAATCATCTCCAGCTGGCTGCTGGCCATCATCTCATCCCTGGTAACTGCTACAAAGGCTGGGTCATGGGCCAGAACAGCAAGGCCCCCGGAGATCAGAGCCTGCAGCAGAAGATGAGGTCACAGGCCAATGTGTACTCAATCTCTGGAAGTGTCCATGGCTGCAGGCAGCACATCATTTTCCCTGCTGCCCTCTGCAATCACATAGTTGCTACTCACTCTTGTAGTTAAGCTTCACCCTCCAACCTCCCAATGTGGCCGAAGCATGGCATCTCTGCCAGCCCCTTTCACTTCCTGGTTGCGCTGCCTTTCCCCCTTGCCAAGCTTTCCCCCACCTTACCTCCTGAATGAGGAAGGTGATGGCCGGGGTGGAGGATGTGCTTGGGTCACCACTTTCCCGTCGCTGGTAACCTGAGCTGGATGCTGTTCCCATCACAGTGCAATCCTCTCTGGGCAGCTGGGTGAGAGGAGCAATGAGCTGCAGCCTAGGCTTGGGCAATGCTCATGGAAGATCTCTCCCATGTTAATGTGGGGGCTGCAGGTACTGTCCCCAGCCTGGACGTGCACTCCCAACCTCTTGGAGCCTCTGGGTCCAGGACACCATCCGCAATGCGACCACCAGGGCCATGTGAGCCCATGAGAGCTGGGAAACAGCCCTTATGTCCTGCCTTGGCACTTGCTGGGTGATGTGGCCAGCCAAGGACAGCCAGGGGAGTGTCATAGCAAATCTGTTGCACCCCTTTGGAGACAGCCAGGGAGCCAGAAAGATGCTGCTTCAAGCTATCCCAACTTGGGTGAGCACCCCATGCATATTGCAGCAGCAGAATGGAGGGCTATCTCCTTCACCAAGCTGATCGGAAAGGAAAGCTCCAGGAGAACTGCCTTCATAGCAGGAAGCCCTAGAGACCAGCTCCACCCCAGCATGGCTGTGACAGCCTTTCCCAGGAGGGGAGGAGGTGTTCACGACGAGTTCACCCATGTCCCCCGCGTTGCTGCCTGTGGCATTGCCCTCTTTTACCTCCTGTGGGAGAAGGTGCAGCTCTGATGATGGGTGACCCCCAGAGGTAGCCCCTCGCCTGCTGCTCGACCTTTGCTGCAGCCTTTCCACAGGTAAAGTGTGGTTGTGTTCTGGGAGAGGGAAAGGTGGGGATACAAGATGGGCACAAAAACAAAGACACCAGTGCCACCCAGAGCTGTGAATCATAGAATCATGGAATGGCTCAGGTTGGAAGGGACCTTAAAGATCATCTAGTTCCAACCCCCCTGCCATGGGCAGGGACGCCACATGCACTAGACCAGGTCATCCAGGGCCACATCCAGCCTGGCCTTAAACACTGCCAGGGATGGGGCCTCCACAAGCTCTCTGGGCAACCTGTTCCAGTGCCTCACCACCCTTTGGGTAAAGAACCCCCTTCTAATCTCCAGCCTAAATTTCCCCTCCTTCAGCTTGTAGCCATTCCCTCGTGTCCTGTTGCAATCAGACCAGGAGAAAAGTCTCTCTCCTTCTGCCTTATAATCCCCTTTCAAGTACTGAAAGGCCGCTGTAAGGTCCCCTATAAGACTTCTCCTCTCCAGGCTGAACAACCCCAATTCCTTCAGCCTGTCCTTGTAGGGGAGGTGCTCCAGTCCTTTATCATCTTTGTGGCCCTCCTCTGGACCCGCTCCAAGAGGTTCACATCTTTTCTATGCTGAGGAGCCCAGAACTGGACACAGTACTCCAGGTGGGGCCTCACGAGGGCAGAATAGAGAGGCAGAATCACCTCCCTAGACCTGCTTGTCATGCCTCTCCTGATGCATCCCAGGACACGGTTAACCTTCTGAGCTGCAAGTACACATTGCCAGCTCATGTCCAGCTTTTCGTCTATCATGACCGCCAAGTCCTTCTCTGCACGGCTGTTCTCAACGAGTTCTTCTCCCAGCCTATGCTCATATCTTGGGTTTCTCCTACCCAGATGCAGGACCTTACACTTGGACTTGTTGAATGGGTTAATTAGACTGTGGGAACCAAAGGGTTTAGGAGTTCAGGACCAACTGAAATCCCAGAGGCTGCCTATTGCCCCATGCTGGATTCCCACTCATGGTTGGGATGGAGAAGTCCCTGTTCATAGAAATAAACAAGGTCTTGTAGCTCTGCTGCCTGGGGGTGGCCAATCACCCCCCCCCAAACCCAAGAAATTGACTTCATGCTCCATCACCCCAGAGGGTGGGAAAGTGGGAGGAGGGTCTCCTGAAGCTCCCTAGACAGGTCCTGCTATGCTTGGGGCTCTCAGCTAACCTCCAAGTTGATGAGGTCTGTGTCTCCTCCTCCTGCCTGCCCCAATATCACCCCCTTTCCCCTACCCTGCCCCTTAGTTTAGTCCCTATTCCCCAGAAGAGGAATGATGCTGATACTCACTCCATGCTGGTTGCCTATGTGCTGTTGGCACCGTCTTCCTCAGCACCTCATCTTCGTACTCCGTCCTGACAAGTGGAGGCAGGTGGGTCAGCCCAAGCAGGGACCATGTACAAAGACCAGCTCCACCCAGGGCTGCAGCCCTCCTCACTTTCTCCACCCTGGAAAATGCAGCTGGAGGGGCAGACCAGGAGGGGCACCTGGGATGGATGAACTGGGTGGAGACCTCAAGAAGTAGGATTAAGTACATCCTCTTATATTGGTAACCCCTGTTCCTTATACCTGTGCCAACGCAGGTGCAGACAGACCCTACCTGGGCCTTGGCACTCAGAGGTTATCAGGGAAAGGGAAAGGGGAAGGGTCATTCCTGCAATCCCTGGATCCCTGCTGTCCACCTTGATCCTCAGGACACTGAGATGAAGGAGTAATGTGAAGGGTAAGAAGAGTGCATAGGGAGTCACATTGCTGTGTGGAGCAATATGCCAGCCCTGGAGCTACCCTGCATCTTCTGGGGACAGCTTTATGAGTGCCAGGCTGGAGTCTGGGGGCCGGTGAGGGGTGTCTGCCTTCCCTGTCCCTTGGCCTGGGCCTTGGCTCCACCCCAAGGGCTGAATTTCTGCACAAAGATCATGTGTCCACGGACCCACTTCCATAGACACCTCCTCCCCTAGTTTGCAGGCATCTCACTGCTGCTACTCAGCCTTTTCTCTAGACCTTACCCATCCATAAAGAGTCCCTAGGCAAGACTGATGTGCAGCCAGCCACCAGCACAGACCTGCTGGGAGCCACCGAGCATGGCCCAGCTCTATCCTTCCTTGTTGCCCACCAGCCCTTACCCCTCTAGGCAGTCGTTTCTGTTGGCATTGTTGACGTTGGTGTTGCCTTCCTGGGGGAAGTCATCGAGGAAGACAGGAGAATCAAGGTCCTCGCTGCCCACCTCTGTGAACTGCAAGGGCCTCTGGCTGGCCACGTGGGGCTGCAGGGGGCTGCTGGGCTCCAGGAAGCTGTCAACCTGGCCAAACAAGCCACCAGTCCTCTGCAAACAACAGGGAGGGCATCAGGGAGGGCCTGGAGCTCTGGGCTGCTCTGGGGCCCTTCCTAGGGGAGGGACACGTGGAGGTTTCCATGGGAACAGTGGTCTCTCTGCTTGAGCCATGCAGACTGCACCATTTCAAAAACCTCACTGCCCATGTGGGGAAAGTGCGGCACTGAGGGGTGATGGTCACACAGCAGCATGAAGATGAGAGCTATCCCTGTGCATGATGAATCCTGCCACCTCTGTGGGACAACCTGAGCCGGTGGCACCACTGAACACAATAGCTGGTGCAACCTTGCAACACCATAGCTGCCCAGGCTGCATCAAAGGCTCCCAGGGAGCGGGAAGTGGATCTGTTCCTGTGCTTGTGATGATGACATAAGAGCTACCTTGCCTTAGCCTGGCAGAAGGTGTGAATGAGGCCCTCCCTCAGCACACCCCTGGCAGGCATATAAGCAGTGTCCCTTCACACAGGGGAAACTGAGGCAGAGGGTCGGTTGCTTAGGAGGGCTTAACCAGCATGTCTCAGGGAGAGGAAAGAAGTGCTGATCCATCCTCATGGTCGACACTATCCTTAATGGTCAGGCTCATCACTATGGGCTGTCCTCCACCTGCTGGTAGTCATGCTGACCCACTACCAACACACTGAAATTCAGGATAGGTGGGACCACCACCACCACCTGGAGTGCCCTGAGAGCTGCATTCACCCTGTATATTCCTTCCTCCATGGCAGCCTCCACCATTGCTCTTTCCAGCTCCTCCTCAGCAGTCAGGTCCCCAGAAATGGCCCGATGGATTTCAGGAGCAGCTTCTTCTTCAATGCTCCTCAGCCCAGCCTGTTAGAGACAAGAAGGCGTGGCTGCATGTAGCCCGGCCCCACCACTCCTCTCACTTTGGGCTTTGGAGAGGGGAACATGGTGAAGCATGCTTAATGTGATAAGCCATGCTGCTCTGCCATGCCTCCTACTAGAGAACAGGCCATAGGTCACCCTGCAACTAGCTGGGTCTGTGCTTGGTGAAACAACTTCTGGGCTACTGCTGTCCCACAAAGGGTATAGTAAGCGCTGCCTGAGAAGGGTCTGGCTGATGATGCCCAACTGTGCCTTTGTCCCTGATCTGGAGATATCCAATCTGGGCCTGTCTTTTTATCCCGTCCTGTACTTTTGGGGACTGGTCTTTTATATCTACAAGTGATTTCCTCCCTCTAAGGTCAGAAAAGGCTGGGGACATCCCAGCTGCTCAGGCAAGGTACATAAATTCTCTTCCATCCCACTCTGACAGCATCCTTAAAGGCTGCTGTGCAGGCTTCTCTTGCTGCGGTGGTCCTGCTCAAGATCAGCCATATCAACCTCTCGCCGCATGATGTTGAGCTAGGCAGTGAGAGATGTTACAGGGAGCACCAGGAGCACAGAACTGTCTGCAACACTGTTAAGGTGAGGAAAGGGAGAAGGCCCTAGGAATGGAGAAGAGCAGGTGGCTAAGGGCCTGGATGAACAGCTTTCAGCCCAGACATTGGTCTGTGGTGGGGGATTCCATGTCTTAAAACTGCTTGGAGAGACGTAAAACTCTGCTGAGCCCTCTCTGTGGCTGAAGTCAGAAGAGCAGAGAGCCAAAAAATTTCCTTTGCATCTAGAGTCACGTATGCTCTGGAGGCTAAAGTCACCCTCATCACTGGAGTGCCAATGGCCAGTTCAGCACTGGTTTGCTTGGGGCAACCTTATTTCTAGAGGCTGAGGTACAAAGGTCCCTATATGTCATTTCAGCTCTGTCTCTCTAAGTCACTCTGGATATTCCTGAGCTGCGGAAAGCCTCTTTCCTGAGCTGCAGAGCTACCCACTACACCCTGCCTGCCCCCAGTAAGGGTCAACCCTCCAACACCACCCACATGCTACCAACCTGGATCTCCACGAGGTTCTTCTTGGGCCGATATCCATAGTACTCCTCCTGGCGCTTCATGAACTTCCTGAAATGCTCTTGGATGAGGAAGGTAGCATAGAATTTGCCTACGGTCACCTCGTCATCTGGAGGGGAGGAAACCAACCTGATGATACTGCCTATCACAACACCTTGAGTTGTTGGAGCAGCTGAGACCCTGACCATGTGTCTGTCCCTCAGGAAAGTACCGACAGGTGACATACCTCCAATAGGTGGGATGACTTGGTCCAACAGTTTCATACTTGTTCGCTTCCAGATTTTTTTGATAACTGCTCTGAGCTCTTCATTGGCTTGCTCAAAGTTACCTGCAAGAAAAGTGAGCAGGACAGAGGGGTTTATTCCCAGGGGAATGTGAACATGAGAGAAGACGGAACATAAGAAAACTTGGCCAGACTCATCCAGGGTGTGACAGCTCCTCTCCAGCCACCCCACCCAATGAAAATGAGGCTTTGATTTTAGCAAAAAAAGCAGCTATAGAGAGAGTCAGACCTAGAAAACAGGTGGAGTTAGTGCCACTGTCTGTTCCACTCATCAACAGCAAACTTCAGCCTCCTCTTCGGTGCTCTCACAGGCTTTGCTGTTTCTGCTAACCTGCAATCCCAGTCTGGACTTCTCCCAGGGAAGCCTGCACTGGGGTCGAGGCAACATTCCCCACCTCAGCTGGAGGGAAGTCATCCATTCCCTGCTGTTGGAAGACATCAGCCCCAGCCGTCCACCATTGCCCAGCCTCACCTCTTGCTAGATCTGGCTTCCCCAGCCTAGCCACAGGCATGGAAACAAGCTGGTGTGACATCTTCCTAAAGCGTGGCTTTGCAAATCATGCTGCTGGCAAGGAAGGGGGTGAAAGCAACTCCTCCATAGCATAGCTAAATTCAAAGAAGACCCATTCCCTTCCATTACAGTCTTAGATTATAAATACATGCGGAAACACAAAACTCGAGCAGATGATGCTATGCTGGGGGCAGGAGGAAATCAGACTACAGTTAACAGTACAGGAAGTGAGGCCAGCGGCTGTGCATTGTGTCAGGGCGGGAACGAGGTCAGAACCACTCCTGAGCTGTTCAGGATGAAGTTACACAGCTGGAGTGGTATTGATTCACTCTTCAGGGATGCAACACAGGTGCCTGCAACTAATAATGTCCTCCAGGCTTGCCCTAAGCAGCCCCATGCATGTGCCCATGGTCTCTCATCCAGTGAGATATAGCATGAAAGCAAGGGTTCTACCAGAGGGTCTAGTCCATAGGCAATTGCAGTGAAGTCCTCCGACAGAGTAGGACAATGGTGTGTAACCAGCACCTTGCAGCACAAGGAGTGGGTCCCTCCGTCAGACCACAGAGGCAGACAGGAGCATCGCTTACCTTCTGTTTTGATCTTGAGGGCTGTCCGAACCAGTGCAAAGAGGGTTGCATTGAAGGTGACAGTGCCATCACTGTTCAGGGGCATGTTCATGCACACTAGACGCTGCACAGCAAACCAAAAACTATGACTCCAGGTGGCAGAGCAGGATAGCAACTCTCTGCAAACATACAGCCTGTCCTGGCCAGAAGGCAGTCTGTAAACTAAACGCTGGCCAGGGGGAGGTTCTGCTCAGCGCACTGAGCTGCCTTCCAACGAGTCCTCCCAGCTCCACCCACTCTGTCCAGCCCCATGGGGCTCCGCACCACTGCTTGGCAGCACATGGCCCAGGGGCAGCAACATCTCAAAGAGCCAGCTAAAATAGACCAAGCTGTGGGGAGAGCCATGTCTGATCTGTGGAAATAACCCAACATATAGGGCACCAGTACCACAGGAGACAAATCATAGAATCATTTAGATTGGAAAAGACCTTTAAGATTATCGAGCCCAACCATAAACTTCCAGGTCATCACTAAACCACGTCTCTCAGCACCACATCTGCATGTGTTTTAAATACCTCAAGGATGGTGACTCTACCAATTCCCTGGGCAGCCTGTTAGAGGGCTTGACAACCATTTGGGGGAAGAAATTGTTTCTAAAGGCCAACATAAACCTCCCTGACACAACCTGAACCTGTTTCTTCTTGTCCTATCGCTGGTTACTGGGGAGAAGAGACCAATCCCCACCTTACTAAAGCCTCCTTTCAGGTAGTTGTACAAAGCAAGAAGGTCTTCTCTGAGCCTTCTTCTGAGTCTCCTTTTCTCCAGACTAAACAACCAGCCAGTAAGAGACACTGCATTGCTCTCAGGCAGATGGGAATCATTCTGTGTTTTGCTCCACCCTCCAAAAAGTGACCCAGGCCTCTGTGCAGGATCTGAGGATCAAACCTCCTAATGAGTTTGCTCAACCCATGAGGGTTTACACCAGCATCTGAGTCTCCAACAATATGGTTTACATACAAGTGTTACACAGGCCCTGGATGTGTACAATGAGCTTAGCCAGGAAAAGTGCACTTATGCCTACAGAACCAGTGTTCCCACCTCCCTCAGTGCTATCAGCCCTTGGAAACAAACTTCTACAGACCAGCTGGCATGGCCAGGTACACAGGCCCACCACTGCCCTCCTCCACTAGATGCAGATATGGGGCGGCACAGTGTGGCTTGAGAGTCCCTCTGCACTGAGGGCTCCAAATCGGGCATAGACCGGCCGACCAGTTCCATCGCCCTTGGAGTGGAGGTGAGCACAGGCATCAGACATCAGGCTCTATGCAGATTAACAGCATCTCTCCTTGCCATCAGAATACTCCCCTCCATTAAACGCAAAAAGTGAGAACGTGTGTATTTACCATGACACCGGTAAGCTGGCTTTGTTGTCATCCTCAATATCCCTGGGGAGGATGCAGAGACAGCTTGGGGAAGGTGCCCTGGTGCACACACATGCTGCCAACCCTTTGGCTCTTACCTTACAAGCTACACGGTGAGGGCAGAACTTCCCGAAGCCAAGTGGAGGCTGAATACGTCTCAGCAGAGTCACTACATCCAAGTGTTTGATTCTACCCCTGAGGAGTTAACAAACTACATCAGCAACATGGTGGCAGACACGACAGACAGTGGTTCAGCCAGGGGCTGGGTGGATTCATTCTTGTGACCTGCCCTCTGCTCCTGCAGTGGACAAATTCCTATACTTCCCTCTGCTCCTCTTAGGGAAAGGAGCTGTTCACTGCAGCACTGGACAGCAGATAAGGGTGAGCAGTGGCAGGGGAGCAGCTGACAGCATCGTCAGGGCTGGATGAAGAGGGGACTGGAAGTCTCCTGTCCCCAGACATCCTGATGGCTTGTATCGCCCCTGGAATATGCTGAGCATCTACCTCTGAGACACTGGGATCTAACAGCTCAAACTGCCATGTGTGTCTAGAACAACCCACCCCAGGCTCCCCATGGACGATCCCCTCTGTGCCACAGATCACCTGTCACTCACTTGGCCTCAGGGTCGTACTCAGCCCAGATCCGTTTAAACTCATCCAGGTGATGGGGCCCAAGGATGGACCAGTCACGTGTGAGGTAGTCAAAGTTGTCCATGATAACGGCCACAAAGAGGTTAATGATCTGAGGGCAGAGGAGCAGGTGTGAAGGATGCAAGTCAGGACAGGGCCAAGCACTCAGCAGGTCTGCAGGCAGAGGGACAGCAACAGCCCCCACAGATGCCATCAGGGAGCAGGGCAATGCTGCCTGTGGGCCCTGGCCAGGGTCATGGGAAAATGCTGGCAGCTGTGTTTGGGAGTACAGGGGGATTGGGTTCCCCTGGAGTGAGCATATGCTTGACCCTTGCAGGAGCCAATACAGGTACATCTGGACTGCAGCACATGAAGCTGTGAGAAGGAACTAGTGAGGGATCCCAGGCCCCACAAGAGAGCAGTGCCAGGCTTACAGCATGGCTGGATAGATGGCCTGGAGGATGGTGCCCCTCGAATGTAGGTGCTGTGGGCTCAGCACCATGAGATGCTGTACTAACTCAACACCAGGGGCTGCCCAGGGCCAGGACGGGGGTTCCAAAGGGACCCTTGTGGAAGCCAACATACCAGGAAGGCACAGAGCATGTAGAAGCTGATGAAATAGAAGTAGGCAAAGCCTGTGCCACAGGTGTACTCCTCGCCCTCAGCGAAGTCTGACTCAGGGTCACACAGCTTGCCATAGCTGCAGCCCAGCAGGATCTCTTGCCAAGCCTCACCGGTTGCACACCTGGGGAGAGAAGATGCCTGCTGGTCCCTGCCTGTCCTGGACATAACTGGGCATGCAGGGAGGGCTGTGGCCAGTCTAATGTACAGGAGAATGGGAAGGAGTAGCCAGGATCCTGGGCTTTTTGTGCTGTTGTGGAGAGTCTCTTATTGAAAGCTCCAAAATGAAGTGTCTGGGGTAAAGAAAAGCCTTGGACTGCGCTTTTATTTCCCGTTGAGTGTCCTCACAATTCACAAAGTAAAAACCAGTCTGAGAAAGAAATATTCAGAATAGTCCCAAAGTGCCCCTCTCCTGTAGCTCAGTCACACTCAGGCAAATTAACTGCTACTCCTGAAATGCTTCCACAGCTGCAGCAGATTTTTCTGTAGGGCAAAAATGAAATCAAGTGGAGAAATGCTGTTTCCCTCACTCTAAAGTGGTGGGCTCCCATGCTAACTCTGAGCCCAGCTCCCTTCCGGAGCTGCTTACTTGCCGAGACAAGACTGACCTGAAGAGCAGCAGCACAGCTTGTGGAAAGGTTTGGAAGTTGTTGTTTCGGTTGATCTGAGTTCCGTCCACCATGGCAATCTTTCCAAACATCTGTAAATCAAATCGTCAGGTCCCCAGCACTCTTTCTCAGGCACCAACCATCCTCCAGAATGCCCCTGTCCATGAGATCTTCTTCCTCTGTTTACTCAGCTTTGAGTGTTCCCAAAAGAGACTGAGACGGGGGTGTGGGTGCTCTGGAGTTCATGAGCTACTTGGACATTCCTATCTATGCTGAAAATACCCCTGTCTATGCTTCACTTCACCTGGGCCAAGGAGGCAAGGTCTTATGAACCAGGCACAAGCACTGGTGTCTGTGTCTAGATTGTGCCATTGACTCCAAAAGTGTTATTTGTTTCATGTCTCAGGTGCCCTAGCTGGAGCCTGGGCATGGGAGGAGACTGCTAGTGCTTGTAAGCATCCTTGAATACCAGGGTGAAATAGTCCCATCATGTGCAAAGTCCCAGGGAGTGCCTGGCAGTGGACCCAGTCTCTCTCTATTCTATCTCCCAAGATACTATCAGACTCAAGGCATCTGTTCAAGACCAAATCTTACCCCTGTGGCTCTCACCTGCATCCCGATCACAGCATAGATGAAAAAAAGCATCACAATCAGCAGGGCTACATAGGGCAGTGCCTGTTAAAAAAGGTCCATATGAGACACCAATCCAGCATCGAGGCAACCCAGGGACGGGAAGTCGGGTCTGGAGCTTCTGTGTAAGGCCACCATCCAGGCCTCCAAGCAGGCAGGGGACAGCTTACTTTCTGCCTATTCCTCTAACCACACTCCCACTAGCCCTGCTCCCCAGTTCCCATGCTTGGGAGGTTTATGCCAGCCTTCAAAGGAGAACTGGGTTTCTGAAGCTGGGAAGAAGGATGAGCAGAACTCAGGGATGCCCAGGGCTGAGGGAGCTGCTCAGGTTCAGGGGGTGTGTGCTGAGGTGCTGCAGCATGTTCTTGAGCCACGCACTTTGTGCAGAGCCCAGCCTTGCTGGAACCAGGGCTGATGGGCTTGGGCAGATCTGCCTGCTCAGTCCAGCTCTGACACATGGTGGTGTCAGCCAGTGAGACTTCCCATATCTTCCTACATGTACATGCTCCTACACAGCACAAGCCTCATACACAGTCTGAGACCAGCAGCCTGCCAGTGCTGGAGCTTTCCTCCTTTGCTTAGTGAGGACAGACTGCTTGCCCAGCTACCCTGCAAATCAGATCTTGCTGCCATCCTAGGCCAGGTGCTTGTCTGGAAGTGGAGCACTGCTCCTCACATACAGAATCACAGAATATTAGGAGTTGGAAGGGACCTCGAAAGATCATCCAGTCCAACCCCCCTGCCACAGCAGGATTCCCTAGACCAGGTCACACAGAAGGGCATGCAGATGGGTCTTGAATACCTTCATAGAAGGAGACTCCACAACCTCTCCGGTCAGTCTGTGCCAGTGCTCTGGCACCTCAACTGGG
>VWZX01000325.1:16409-88464 GCA_013399015.1 Galbula dea | reverse complement strand
TCCTGGTGAATGGAAGGATGACCATGAGCCATCAGTGTGCTCTTGTGGCCAGGAGGGCCAATGGGATTCTGGGGTGTTTTAAAAGGGGTGTGGTTAGTAGGTCAAGAGAGGTTCTTCTTCCTCTTTACTCTACCCTGGTGAGGCTGCATCTGGAATATTGTGTCCAGTTCTGGGCCCCTCAGTTGAGGAAGGATAGGGAACTGCTGGAAAGAGTCCAGCACAGAGCCACAAAGATGATGAAGGGGCTGGAACATCTTCCTTATGGGGAAAGGCTGATGGAGCTGGATCTCTTTAGCTTGGAGAAGAGGAGGCTAAGGGGTGACCTCATCTGTGCTTTTAAATATGTGAAGGGTGTGTGTTGGGAGGATGGGGTCAGGCTCTTCTCAGTGAAGTCCAGTGACAGGACAAGAGGCAGTGGTTTTAAGCTGAAGCATAGGAGATTCCATGTGAATACACGTAGGAATTTTTTCACAGTGAGGATGCCAGAGCCCTGGCACAGACTGCCCAGAGAGGTTGTGGAGTCTCCTTCTCTGGATATTCAAAACCCGTCTGCATACACTTCTGTGTGAGCTTGTCTAGGGAATCCTTCTGTGGCAGGGGGGGTTGGACTAGATAATCTTTCGAGGTCCCTTCCAACTCCTAACATTCTGTGATTCTGTGAATAAGCTTGGCCATACATTGCAAGTCCTGCATACAATTTATCCTTCATAACTAATTTCTCTGTTTCACTTTCACCTCTGGAACAAAACTTCTAAGTGTAGTCTCCTTAGACCTCATTAATTAGGTGCCTTAACCTTGCATAAAGACTGATGGTAGACCATTATACCAAAATTAGTTGTTACAGAACTATCATTCAGCAGGTGCAACCTTGGAGGCACAGGCACTTGCAGCATAATGTCAATCTGTTCACAAAAAAGGTGATGGGAAAAAACATGAATTCAAGACTAAGATCACCTGCAGCTTCCAGAGATCTCACAGCTCTTTTCCACTAAGCTGACACCTCCAGTTTTCTGCTTTCCTTCCTAATAAATAACCCTTAAAAATGCAAAGTAATGGCTAATGGAAATACAACAAAACTGTTCTCTGAAGGATGCTGACAAGCTGAAGCACAGAATGACATCACCTTTCAGCAACATTTACAAAGGAAACTAGCCATTCAAAGAAGCCATTACCCAGTATCAGACCCAAACTCCAAATCATATACATGAATTTCAGTCTCCAACATCCTAGGCACACATGATAAATTTTTTCACAAAAACTTTCCCAATCAGTTCTACACAGCAGACTACTAGAGACATGACAAATCTTTGTGTATGCAAACTCTTTTGGAAGACAACATTCCCAGGACACATGTTGTGAAGGAATGACTGTTGCTTGGAGGCATCTTCTAGATATTTATTCTAGAAAGGGAGAAATAAAATAGAAGTAGAGCTTTTTAGGTATCACTGAAGGGAATGGAATAACAGGGCAAAGAATAAGGCTTCAAATATACAGTATCCCTGGAGCTTTAACTTCAAATTGAAGCCAGACAAAACCCAATATTTCATCTTAAAACTGGAGAAACTGAATCTTCTGATGTTTGACAATGTGGAATTTCCATCAAGACCATAAACAGTGAAGCTTGTTCCATTCCCTGTGGATATTAAAGGACTTTAGTCTAGTTTCTATGAGGTAGACGTGTTCAGGTGATTTACAGTATCACTGTAAGTCAGACTGTCAGGGGGAAGCCTGTCTTGTTACAATCCATGGCAGTCAATATGCAAGAAAGCATTTGATGTAAATAATATCTGCTATCCTCTACAATTATCTTGGAATTCACTTAAAACAGAGCCAAGAACATTAAATTCTGCCATGTTCCAGCTTCATTACTGCATACACAATTAAGCATTCTGCAGCAGTCAATGTTTCTATATTGATTTAAGATATAGCCAAAACTGGCAATAAAGTTATGAGGGTGTAAAACATGGATAATGACAGCAATGCCTGCACTGAGAGGCCATACTAAGGTGGAAAGTGCTGTTTTAAGTTCATCCACATGATCATCCAAACAGTCTTGAGGCATGGAGCTGCATAGCTGTCAATACTTACCTCAAAAGCCTGTACTCCTCATCAAGGTGAAAGAATTCTTAATTCCCCGCCAGTTTTATTACATGCAAGTAGTATGTGAATATTTTTTAAATTATATGGTATTCACTTTTATCACTAAGTAACCCTAGGACATAAATAAGAGAAAATAAACCCTTAGAGAAATAAGTACTGTCGTCAGAGAACAACCAAACTCAAAATCCTACAATAGAGAAATAAATGTCTATGATGTTTCTTCTAAAGCCAAATTAAATTACAGTTCTGTTCTCAAGTGAGGAACATTTAAAAGGAAAATACCTGAGCACAGATAAACCCAAATGTTTTTAATTTCTTCATTTTATTTGCACTTTCTCCTACCCAAAAAAAATTTTATTTGCACTTTCTCCTACCAAAAAGTCTTTATGTTTAGACTCTGCTAGTAATGATAGACAAGAGGAAGGGATTTAATCTGATGAGTAGAAAACAAAAACAAAACTTGATTTTCCCTAAAAGCCAACTGAATACTTTGAAATAATCCTATGATTATCACAATTTCACTGTACTCCAGAGAAGCTGAATTTCAGACTCAGAGTGGTAAAATTAATATATCCAGATTAAAATTAAGACATCAAGACTCTGGATTATTACATAAGAAAATTTATTTTGAAACAATTTTCTTTAAAGAAATGTTCATAAAGTATAATTATATTATAAGAATAGTCATACATCCCAAATCTAAGGATTTAGCTGCATGAAATAAATGCTAAAATTCAGACAGCAGCTTTTCCTTACTCTCTGCCAATAAATCAACAGAGGTGGCCAAGGTAAAATTGAAAACTTATTATTAGGTTATGAACCTTATTATCTAGAAGGAAACCTGAATCCTCGTGTGTTGAAGAAGCATTTTCTCTCTGAAGGAGAGAGATATTTTCAGCTTATGCTTTTCTAACCTTTCACATTACGAAGTTACAGCCATTGTTGCTATATACATTTCCAAATTGCACCCAACAAAAAAAGACAACTTAAGCTTTACATAAAACTTCAGTACAGATCAGTATGACTCCTCTGATACTTAGGTCTTAGTTCCAATCAAAGGCAACAAAGATGGATTGGAGTTCCCTTCTTTTACCATTCACAAGACTCAAGCATTTCAATGTAACTTCTGGCAGATGAAAGAGAAGGAATAAGAATACTCAATCATCATGAAAAAAAGTAGCAACATAAAGCAGGAAGTTTCCATCTCCAATGTCAGACTGTGGGCAGGAGAACAACGCAAGGAGCCCAATTTTTACCCTTCCTCCTAAGTTAGTAAGAAGCAGGAATGAATGAACTCGCCATACCATATTGAACATGCAGTGTGTCATTTAGGCTACAGAATTAAAACGCAGACTGGAGCATCCTCAAAGCTTCATTAGCCCTCAAATCCTTGCAGAAAGTCTGAGTACACTGGTATCTCAGAATGAGCTTCTGCTTCTTCAGGAAATGTGTGAGACAAATACAGGCAGCTTATTTAAAAAGCAGTTTAAGAAGATGGAGTGGAAAATAAGTCCTAACATGCAAGCAATAGCATCAACCTAAGAACATCCCTCCTAGTGTCATGACACTGGTGTGTTAGGCATCTATGGATCAGTGAAAACATGAGAGAACTACAAATATCCAAAACCAAAGTACTCTTCTCAGTCAGCCTGAAAACTGTACAAGTTGGCAGCTCACACTAGTGGGCAGCGTGCCCAGACAGTGAGGTTATGGCCTCAGTCCCTAAGTGCTTGCCAACATCTGGCAGCAGATGCTAAGGGAACACATGCTTCCCATTACACCAGCAGTTAGAGAATGCATTAGATAGCATCCTGCTCCCAGAACTATCCAGCATTAGCACAAAGCACTTAAGATCAAGACTGTCAAGGCAGAGGGGGCAAAACATGTTTTCGGAACACCTCTCTTTAGCTGCATTTAAAGGTATTCTAGTTGATTACAAACTACAGAAGCATTTGAAACATCGTTTCTTCTTCTATACATCTTACTATGTCAATTTATTTTCCTATACATGTAACACTGAATCAGATAAAAAGCAGACCATTAACTTCAGAAAAACAAATAACAGCACATGGTTGATCCTCTGATACTCTTATGTTACTTAAATTATGATGATTTGGTAGAATCAGTTCTAGGAATTCAACATAAAGAAACAAGCTCATAACAGCTGAGTGAAAGAAGTCCTTTTCTTAGCTACCTTTGTTGCTAACTTCAGCAGCCAGCAGCCCCATGACCACTGGCACAAGGCATGCTTGTTGTTTGGCATATATCACCATCACCCTCTGCATCCGATCAAATAGAACAAAGACAATCAAGTTCAGAGAGGCACAAAGATGCCTTTCACACCTTTGTGCCTCTTCAAATTTGATTGTCTTTATTCTACAAGAGGGCAAATTTAGGTTAGAGATTAGGAGGAATTTCTTTACCAGGAGGGTGGTTAGGCACTGGAACAGGTTGCCCAGAGAGGTTGTGGCTGCCCCATCCTTGGCGATGTTCAAGGCCAGGCTGGATGTGGCCCCGGGTGACCTGGTCTAGTGATTGGCATCCCTGCCCATGGCGGGGGGGTTGGAACTAGATGATCTTTGAGGTCCCTTCCAACCTCAGCCATTCTATGATTCTATTCTATGATTCTATGCAGATGCCTAAGCACCTAACCCCCCAGATACACAGGCTCGGAATAAACATCCAAGGAGACAGGAAATATTACAACTAGATGCAGGAGAGGAGCTGAACTTAATAAACACTTGAATTTTCCTGAGATGTGTATTGATCAAAGCCTGGACTCAGTTCTACACCCTACAGTTTAGACATATCTCTGTAGATGACTGAAAATAATAGAGGAACTGTAAAGATGCATTTTATATCATTTTAATTTACAAGAACACTCAATACTTGAAAATACTACATATGCTTCATTAACAGTTTTCAGGCATCTGACAAAAAGACACTGGTGTATTGAGCGTGGATGTCCTTTTTCTTTTCATTTTCATTTTCTTAATCAAAGGAAGCAGCGGCAGCACAAGTACAAGACCAGTGTCTGCACATGAGAAGCACATTAAGAGACACATGAACAGTATGGGATAGGTACTGCACAAAAGAATCTTTGCTAAAATTAGAGCTGCAGAACAGCAACACAGAATCATTGGAAACTGGTGAAAAGAGTGAAGAGAAAATGACAGTTAATCTACTTCTACACCTATTCTAAGATGCACTTGCACCAAAAAGACTTGTTTTGGCTAACATTTTAAAATTTTGCTGAGGATAAAGGCTGTATATTCTGCCTGGCAATCCCTGCTAGTACTTCACTCCTGAGCTTGCGTAGTTATTCTGAACACTTACCTGCATATTCTGTGCTGAAATTTAGACCTACAACTTCACATAAACTGAGAGAATTTGAATAATGGAGTATTTCTTTCCTACTGCAGCAGGACTTTACATCTATTGACTGCTGCAACCCTTCAGTAAGCCACCATTGCTGGCTCAAGAAAATGACATGGCATGGCTCCAGACTTACTGCCAGCTTTCACAGTATTCTGAAAAAGAAACAAGTGACTCCTGCCTAATTTCCATGCTCCTCCCTAGGCTTCTGCTGTGGGTCACCATTACAGAGAGTTCACTGGAGCAAGCTGTGACCTATTATAAGTGTTCCAACAACACACGTTCTCTTGCCTAGCCTGGATAATACAGCTCCTTCTGTGAGGAAATGCTGCTCACTTTTCCTGCACTTTCCACAGTTCTACTGCTCTCTTCTGGAAAAAACCTAATCTGATTCCTGTTTTCTTAAGGTACATCTATGACTAGATACAGTAGTTACTAGTCTTCCCAGTGCTAAGGAGACCAAATAGATTGGTTTTGTGTTTATTACAGGAAACTCTCCTGTTACATTATATCCTAGCACAACAGTTGTCTCTTAACAAAGTGACATTATTGATCCACATTTACCCTCTTTTCTGCAGAACTGTCTCAGAGTGTTCGCCATCTTGATTTTCTATGGATTACTCTTCCTGCTTTAGCCTGGAACATTTTATGTGCCTCTTCTGACTTCTAAATGCTTTCTTCACTTTGAAATATTGTTTTGGATTCCTGTGGGGTGACAAAGGATGACAAAGCCTTTCGTATTCAGAAAATGCAGACTTTGATTCCTTCAGGGATCTGATGTCCAAAGTACCATGGGACAAAACTCTAGAGGGAAGGGGGCCCAGGACAGCTTGTCAATATTCTCTGTGTCCAGGAGCTATGTATACTGACAAAGAAATAGGCAGGAAAGAATGCTAGGAGACCTGCCTGGATGAACAAGAGGCTCCTGGACACACTATCCCATAAAAAGAATCTATACAAGGAGTGGAAGAAGACACAGCTAGAATGGGGGGCATATAGGGAAGCTGTGAGGAGAGTAAGAGAACTGGTTAGAAAAACTAAAGCTCAGTGGGAATTAAATCTAGCCAGGAACATCAAGGGGAATAGTAAAAATTTCTATAGATATTCTACAGAAAAAAAACTAGGGAAAGTGTGGAAAAAGAAAACGAAACTGGAGAACTGGTGACTGATGATATGGAGAAGGCTGAAGTTCTCAACAGGTTCTTCACCTCAGTCTTCACTGGCAAGGGCTGCAGCCACATCCCCAAAGTCAAAGAAGATAATGACAGGGGCTGGAAGATAGAACTGCCCATGGTAAGTGAAGATAAGGTTCGTGACCATCTGAAGAACCTGAAAGTTCACAAGTCCATGGGATCCGACAGGATACACCCATGGGTACTGAGGGAATTGGCCGATGAGGTTGCTAAGCCACTCTCTATTGTATTCCAAAAGTCATGGCAGTCTGGTGAAGTCCCCACTGACTGGAAAAGGGGAAATATAACACCCATTTTTAAAAAGGTAAAGAAGGATGATCCTGCAAACTATAGGCCAGTCAGTATCACCTCTGTGACTGGTAAGAACATGGAGCAGATCCTCCTGGAGGCACTGTTGAGGCAGAAGGATAATGAAGAGGTGATTGGTTATAATCAACATGGCTTCACCAACAGTAAATCATGCCTGACGAATCTGGTGGCCTTCTATGAAAAGGTCACAACATCAATAGACAGTAGGAGAGCAACCGCTGTCATTTACCTGGACCCGAGCAGAGCCTTTGACACTGCCCCACTGGGAGAGATTGTTTGAAACCTCTGCCTTATAACCTAAGGCAAACCGGTTTCCCAAATATGGGAGACTGCATGTTAATGTCTTGAAGCTTGATTGATCAACATCCTAGGAGGAGACAATGCCAGACTTTTGCCAGGAGACAGAGATTGGGAAACTGCAGTACAACACAATGAGGCCTAATTACACATGCAAAAACCTTGAGTTAAAGCCCAGGTGTGTGGACATCTTGTGAGGAATTTATTCATGAGAAGTCTGAAGAAACCTGCTGGATATTCCCTTCATCTGAAGGATCAGTAGGACCACATCCTGTATCATTTTCTATAAAAACTGGGGAGAAAATCTCCCAAGCTTGTGTGATCACCCACCACCATGGAAAGAACAGAGGGACTCCAGACCTTTGAGATGTCACTGGACCCAATCCATGCTGGTGTAACTATGTCTTCTTGCTCTCTATCCTACCTCTCCTCTTAATTTCCTTCTCTTTTCCTCCATCCTACTGTCATATCACTCTCACGCTCTAATTTCAATAAACCCTAAGTGATTTACAGCATCTGACCTCATTTGTGTCTTAATTTTGCCCTTGGGGAAAAATTTTGGATCTACCCTGTGTCCATCAACTGGACTGGGACACCCACACGACATCCTGGTCTCTAAGCTGGTGGAATATGGGTTCGATGGATGGACCACTTAGAGGGTAAAGAACTGGCTCAATGACTGCACCAAGAGTGCAGCTGTCAATGGGTCCATGTCCAGGTGGAGGCCAATGACAAGTGGAGTCCCTCAAGGATCAGTACTGGGACCAATCTTATTTAACATCTATGTCAGCAACAAGGACAGTGGCATCAAGTGCTCCTTCAGCAAGTTTGCTGATGACGCAAAGCTGTGTAGTACAGCTGACACACAAGAGGGGAGGGATGCCATCCAGAGGGACCTGGACAGGCTGGAGAGGTGGGCCCATGCCAACCTCATGAAGTTCAACAAGACCAAGTGCAAGGTCCTACATCTGGGTTTGGGCAACCCCAAGCACTAAATATAGGCTGGGCAGTGATTGGCTTGAGAGTAGCCCTGAGGAAAGAGACTTGGGGGTGTTGGTGGATGAGAAGCTCAACATGAGCCACCAGTGTGCGCTTGCAGCCCGCAGGGCCAACCATATCCTCAGCTGCATCAAGAGGAGCATGGCCAGCAGGTTGAGGAAGGTGATTCTCCCTCTCTACTCTGCTTTCATGAGACACCTCCAGGAATATTGCATCCAATTCTGGAGCCCCTATTACAAGAGGGATATGGAAGTGCTGGAGCGAGTCCAGAGAAGGGCCACAAGAATGATCAGAGGACTGGAGCACCTCACCTATGAGGACTGACTGAGAGAATTGGGTTTGTTCAGTCTGCAGAAGAGAAGGCTCCAAGGAGACCTTATTGTGGCCTTCCGGTATCTGAAGGGGGCCTACAAGAAAGCTGGTGAGGGACTTTTTAGGAGGTCAGGTAGTGATAAGACTAGGGGGAATGGATGCAAGCTAGACGAGGGTAGATTTATATTGGATATTAGGAGGAAGTTCTTCACTGTTAGGGCGGTGAGAGAGTGGAACATGTTGCCGAGAGAGGTTGTGGAAGCCCCATCCCTGGAAGCTTTTAAGACAAAGCTGGATGGGGCCCTGGGGAACCTAATCTAGTGGATAATGTCTCTGCAAGGCAGAGGGTTGGAACTAGATGATCTTTAATGTCTCTTCCAACTCTGGAAATTCTATGATTCTATGAAATACAATGATGTTCTTAGGAGTAGAGTAAGAAGAAAACAAAACACCTCCACTCTTCCTGGCTGGGCTACATCTTCCCTGAGACAGTAGTAACACAACTTCCATAACTTGCCATCACCTTCCTAGGGTCACTGTCCATTTCAGGAAATGTAACCCTTGTAGGATTTCGCCTCACAGGAGACAGAGTGAGAGGAAGGCTGCACTTCCTACATGGTAAAGATTTACTGAACTACATTTTATTGTTTGAGGTATTTTAACCCAATTCATATAATACAGCACATATGAACACTTCAAGTCAATTAAGTAAAGCAAAATATTCTACATGAGCAAAAATATTTTTGGTCAAATAAAACATATAACTTCATTTTCTGTTCAAATTTTTCCCACCAATCATGAAGCAGGACTCCATGCTAGGGAAACTTCATGGGAGAATATCAATGAGGTGAGGGGGGAGGTAGGAAAGCAATGAAGAATGGAAGTGAAACTTGATCAGATATTTCAAATAAAGGAAGCATGAATTAGTCACTCATGCACAAACTCACGGAGGATAATGATATTTTTCCTCTTATAACTACTGTTTAGCAACTGCTGGTCGCATATGCAGGTGCTATTTAAGTTTTCAATAACATTCCCTTAAAACCCAGAATATAATATGATAGGAAACAACTTCTTCAACATAGCCTATTTTCCTTAAAACATCAGTGTTGCATCACAGTTGCACTAAATTTCTTTACTCCTCTAGTGCAGGCAAACTTTAACCATCATTTTCAACATTCTACTGTTCTTGTCAGTTAATAGTCAATATTTACTTTATATTATGCATGGACAAGAAAGAAAATCAGAAGTGTTCTGTGCTGCAAAAAATGAGAAGTACATGTGTCAGGAAATTACTGAAACAGCCTGCAACCTTCAGAGTTTACAGAAGCTTATGCCACATCTGAAGATTCAAATTGAAAATAAATTATATTTAAATCTCTTTACCTGCCTTTCTGACTATTCACTGACTATCTGGCCTCGGATCTCATCTGTTTACCTAGCTTAATAAATTTACACCAAAGTAAAGCTTCTCAAAGTACATATTGATCCCTTGCTTTCAAGTGTCTCTGTTCTGGAAGCTGTAATTTCTTGGCTGTTATCACAGAGTCAGAGAATATTAGGACTTAGAAAGTGACCTCGGAAGATCACCTAGTCCAACCCCCCCGGCCACAGCAGGATTCCCTAGAGCAGGGCACAAAGAAGCACTTCCAGACGGGTTTTGAATACCTCCATAGAAGGAGAGTCCACAACCTTTCTGGGCAGTCTGTGCCAGTGCTCTGTCACCTGAACTGGGAAAAAATTTGTACGTGTATTCACATGGAACCTCCTATACTTCAGCTTAAAACCACTGTCCCTAGTCCAGTCACTGGGCTTCACTGAGAAGTGCCTGACCCCATCCTCCTGACACCTACCCTTCACATACTTAAAAGCATTGATGAGGTCACCCCTTAGCCTCCTCTTCTCCAAGCTAAAGAGAAACAGCTCCCTCAGCCTTTCCTCAGAAGGAAGATGTTCCAGCCCCTTCAGCATCTTGGTGGCTCTGTACTGGACTCTTTCCAGCAGTTCACTATCCTTCCTAAACTGAGGGACACAGAACTAGACACAGTATTCCAGATGCTGCCTAACCACGGTAGAGTAAAGGGGGAGAAGAACCTCTCTTGACCTACTAACCATACCCCTTCTAAAACACCCCAGAATTCCAATACCTCTCCTGGCCACATGAGCACACTGATGACTCATGGTCATCCTTCCATCTACCAGGACCCCAGATCCCTCTCCCCTTCACTGTTCTTCAACAGGTTACTCCCCAACCTATACTGACACATGGGGTTGGTCTTCCCAGGTGCAAGAATCAACACTTCGCCTTGTTGAATTTCATTTGGTTTCTCCCTGCCCAACTCTCCAGCCTGTCTAAGTCTCGCTGAATGGCAGCACAACCCTCCGGTGTGTCAGCCACTTCGTCCAGCTTAGTGCCATCAGCAAACTTGCTGACAGCAAACTCTCTTCCCTCAGCCAGGTCATTAATGAATAGATTGAAAAGTACTGGTCCTAGTACCGACCCTTAAGGGGCTCCACTAGACACAGACATCCAACTAGACTCCATCCCATTGACAACAACTCTTTGACTTCTGTCCAACCGGTTCACAATCCACCTCATTACCCAGTGAGCTGGACCACACTTCCTCAGTTTAGTTGTAAGGATGCTGTTGGAGTCATTGTCAAATGCTTTACTGAAATCAAGATAAACCACATGCACTGCTCTACCCTCATCTATCCACCTGGTTATGTCTTACCCTCAAGGCTATCAAGTTGGTCAAATGTGACTTCCCCTTGGCAAACCCATGCTGACTGCTACCAATGACCCCCTTATCATTGATATGCCTTGAGAAAGAGTCAATGATAAAGTGTTCCATTACCTTTTCAGGGATGGAGGTGAGGCTGATTGGTCTAAAGTTACCCAGTTCCTCCTTCTTGCCCTCTTTGAAGACTGGAGTGACATTTGCCTTCCTCCAATCCCCAGGCACCTCTCTTGTTGCCCAGGACTCACCAAAGATTGTGGAGAGTGACAATGACTTCTGCCAGATCCCTCGGCACCCATGGGTGCATCCCATCAGGTCCTAGGGATTTATGGATGTCCAGATGGCTTATCTGCTCCCTAACCCTGTCCCCTTCAACCAAGGAAGCACAGTCTCTAAGAGTATAGACAGAGACAAAGAAGGCATTCAGTAACTCCACCTTCTTTGGATCATCTGTCACAAAGGCACTTACCTCATTCAGCAAGGGGCCTACGTTGCCTCCAGGGTTTGTTTTTCCTGCAATGTATTTGAAGAAGCCCTTTCTATTGTCCTTGACCTCCCTTGCAAGTTTTAATCTCAGACAGGCCTTAGCTTTCCTAGTTGCCTCCCTACATCCTCTTACAACAGCCTTGTACTCTTCCCATTTGGCCAGCCACTCCTTCCATGATCTGTAGACTCTCTTCTTCCACTGCAGTTTGCCTAGCAGTTCCCTACTTAACCATGCGGGTCTCCTGGCTCCCCTCCTCGATTTTCTATGTGTTGGGATGTTCTGGTATTGAGCTTGGAAGAAGTGGTCCTGGAATTTTAACCAACTCTCTTGGGCCCTTTTATCATCTAGTACCCTGTCCCATGAGATTTCCCCTAGCAATTTCATGAAAAGATCAAAGTTGGCCCTACTGATGTCTAGGTTTGTGACCTGACTAGGTATTCTGTTCCTACCACACAAGATCCTGAATTCTACCATCTCATGGTCACTGCAGCCAAGGTTGCCATCAACATCTACCTCTCCAACCAGACCCTCCTTCTTTGTATCAGATCCAGCTGCGCTCCTCTCCTAGTAAGCTCATCCACCATTTGCATCAGGAAGTTATCCTCAATGCATTGGAGGAACCTCCTGGACTGGGAATGGCTGGCTGAGTAGACCTTCCAGCAAATAGCTGGGTACTTAAAATCCCCCATAAGAACAAGGGCCTGTGATTTCAAGGCTGCTGCCAGTTGCATAGAGAAAGCCTCATCAGCTTCCTCATCCTGCTCAGGTGGCCTGTAATAAACACCCACAACAGTATCACCCATGAGAGCCTGCCCCTTAATTCGCACACGTAAACTCTCAACTCTCCCCTCATTCACCCCTGGACAGAACTCAATACATCTTAGTTGCTCTCTTAAATAAAGAGCAACTCCAACACCACACCTCATAGACCTGTCTTTCCTAAAAAGGACATAGCTATCCATGACCACATTCCAGTCATGAGAGCTGTCCTACCGTATCTGTGTAATTTTCACCTGATCATAACCCCTTGACCTCACATGGATTTCTAACTCCTCCTGTTTATTCCCCATGCTGCGTGCATCGTTATACAAGCATTTCAGGGAGCGAGCTGAGCATGCCAATTCTACCTTAGAGAGGTGGGTGGCCTTCCGGTCTGTATTCGTACTAGTACTAGAACACTGGCCCACTGGTGCAGACCTGGCGACAACTCCATCCCCCTTCAAATCTAGTTTAAAGCTCTATTGATGAGCCCTGCTAGTTCTTGTCTTAGAATAATTTTTTTCCTGCAAGATAAGCCTTTCCCACCTACTACCGTCTGGCCTGGTATCTTATAAAATCAGCCATTATCAAAGAACCAAAAGCCCTGCCTTAGCACCAGTCTTGGAGCCAGTTGTTTTTGGACTGAATTCTACTCCATTCCATAACATGGTCAGGTACTGGAAGTAAGGAAGAGAAAATAACTTGCATCCCAGGCCCTTTTACCAACCATCCCAAGGCCTTGAACTCTCCCTTCATTTCCCACAGACTATGGGATGCAGCTTCCTCTCCACCTTCCTGAAAGAACGTTAATGGATAAAAGTCTGATGACGGCACCATGTTGGGAAGTTCTCTAGTAATATTCCTAATTTGGGCTCCAGGAAGACCACCCTCTTCCCTATGACGAGAGTTAACCCTGCATTTTGGACCCTCTCTTTCCTTTAGGAGTGAGTCTCCAACAACCACAAGTCTTCTTTTCTTCTTTGTGGAAGAGTTTGTTATATGTGCAGTAAGCCTAACTGTCTGCAGCAAGACCTTTGATACAGGTTGCCTGTCATCCACATCCCCATTAGACTGGCTGTCTTCCAGCAGAGCCTCATATCTATTTCTTGGAAGCACCTGGGGAAATGAGGCAGGCAAGGAAGGCACTTGCCTTCTGCCATGGCCCTGAACATTCCTCCAACCACCTGTTTCACTTAGGCCTCTATCTTCCACCTTTGCCCAGCCTTCTGTTACAAGAGGCCCATACCTATTGTGTATAGGGAATGTTATGGTTTGGGTTAGAACAGAATTAATTCTGTTCAGTAACTGTGTTTTCTAAAAAGTATTCCATGATCACGTACATAATATCATATCAGCTTTCCCCACACACACACACCTTGCCTGGACTGTCCCTTTAAGAAACCTGAGATCCCCAGGTGTCACCCCCGCCAGGGGGAAGCCAAGGGAGCCTTGGGAGCTTGCTGGGGAACTTTTGTTGACTGGACCAGGAGGAACTCTTCTCTTCTCTCTCTGCTGTGACCTGGGTGCTGCTGTTCCTGGCTGCCTCTGCTATCTGAGAAACACAGGGAGAGCCAGCCCAGGACACTGCTGTAATATCAGTGTATAGGGGAAGTGGGTTTCGGTTTCTGGGTCCTGTATATGTTTATATTCCTTTTGTTTATGTTTGCTGTTGTTATTAAAGCAGTTTTTAGTTTTTAACTTCCAATCCAGTCTTTCCTTTAGCTGCCGTGTGTGGGGGCTGGGAAGAGCCTTTGAACCCACCACAGGGAACTGAGAAGACAGGGGAGGTTGGGAGGCGTCTTTCTTGCCTCTTCCACCTCTCCGGGGAGGGACCTGCCTTTATTGTCCCCAATCTCTTGGGTCATCCTTTTGTAGGTGGCAAGGGCGTGTGGGATCCCCTGCTTCTTTTGCAGCCCTCACCTGCTGCCCCTCTCTCAGGGATGGCAGAGCCTTGCTCCACCATTCTATCTCTTTTTCTCATGCTCTTACAATCCATAACCTTGTGACTTCTTCCTTCAGCTCAGCTACCATACTGAGCAGATCATTCACCTGTTCACATCTGACAGAGGTGTTATCTCAGCTACCTTCCATTGCAAATGGGAAGCTCTGGCACTCTCCACAGCTAGAGGCCTGGACACCAACTTGTTTGCGCGGGATCTCTGTCTGGGTGCCCACAGTTTTTGTAACAGCAGCCCTCAGCCGAGTTACAACCATGCCTCTAGATATACAGGAGACTGACCTCTCAGGCAGCAGCAACACTCCCAGGTGACTCACCCCACTCCTTGACTGACCTTTTGTAGTCCTGGGCTGTTTAAATAGCCCTGGTGGACTGCACTCCTCCCCCAGCTGCCCCTGCCTCTACCACAAGGAAGGGGCCAGGCGAGTCTAGCAGGTGAGTTAGCACACAGTCACACAAACTTAGCTGTTCACAGGAGACAAAAAACTCCCCCGAGGTTCACAACTGGGAGCAGAAATCTACCAGCTATTTTCATAAGTGTTGCCATCTATATCACTAAGACATGAAAACTTCTGAAAGAATATTGTTAGTGTGGTATTGAGCACTACAGTTAATAACTATTTGCTGTCAGGGTTTTTAAGTCACTTATTTTACCAGAGCTGTTTTGTATTCCATACCTTCCTGAATGTTAATTTGGAACATAGATTCTTTTAAGCTGTATCTCCTTACTACACAAAACAAGCAGATCACTCCTCTGTCACAATTACTCAAGGTCATCCTCCCCTTCTATTATTATCAGTGACAAACTGACAGAGAACTAAATTTTCCTGCCTTTTATTGTGCCAACAGCACAATAAGTAAACCAAAAACGGGTGTTCAAAAGGGTCCTGAGGGACTGCAAGGGCTACAACTCCCTCAAGATTTATAGATCTATTGTCTATTTTTTTTTAGACTCCCTGAAAAAAATCTCAATGCCCTTGTTTTAACAAATGCTCAATCACTTTACTTAGAGCAGTAATTCTCCAATAGATTCTGATTAACAACAGTTTGAATTATGTTTATACTATATGTGCATTACATACTTGGTAAGTTGCCTAAAATAATAACTATAAAATTTTGTGTGTATTACAGATGCGGAGTGTTATCTGATGTCATCTGATGTTGTACTTCAGGGAATGTACCACGGATGTTTTTACTTTTTACAGTTGGGGTTTTTTTAAGTTAAGTGAAATGTTCACACATGTGAAAAGGGCATGACTCAAGAACCCAGAAGCAGTGGAGAAGAAAAAATTCTGGAATAGAGGGAATTAGGGCATGAAAGTAACAGAGGGGAGAAAAAAGACCCAAATAGCCCAGGGTGTATTTGGTATGATCTCAAACAAGCAGTGGTAGCAGGAGGTAAAAAGCCAAGAGGGATGTGCAGAATGTTGAAAAAGTGAGGTGAAAGGGGAGAGGCAGATGCACTTTGACAGCGGAGACTGCATGTAATGATCCAGGGAGGAAAGGCACTATAAGCTGTCTTTGGAGAGGCTGTGAGAAAACTAACAGAGCTCAGGGAAATATATGGCCAGGAGACATTGCTTATGTTCCAGTTTATTCAGATGCAAAAGATAAGGAAAGTTTAAGGAATTTCTTTGTTCGAACTTCTAAAAAGGTCCTGCAGTGCTGACGCATTCCCTTCTTGCCATGAACCTGACATGATCCCTTGAGATTTCTGTGAAGCTTTTGCCTCCAAGTCAGTAGTTTATAGTGGAATAAATGCTCATTTCTGGAGTTTACATGCCAAAAGGATTCTTCACACTTGATCCCCAAAAGGGCAGTGTTGCTAGAAGTAATCACCAATTTATGCTGTGTGATTTGAAGAAGTACTATCCAATAGACCGACTTAAGCAAAGGTTTTTGCACCATGGCTCACGTGACAGAAGTTCCACTTTTTAACATGAAGATGTGTGGTGCCATGACCGCAGCAAAGGGTTTTCTGCTGAAAAATTAAGTATCTGTAATGAAGTATTTCTGTGGAAACCCTGCCTGGGAGATCATGTATATATTTAATTCAGTGGAGAAAGTGCTTAGAAGTAGTTCAGCCTTGAATAAAATATTGCACCTTGGTGTAAGTAAGGTCAGCAAGATCTTGAGTTACTCACAACATAACAACCCATCAGCTTGTATAATCCTGACAACAGCTTGTTTTTTTTCTTCTCCTAAGAGTGCAGGAGGTATGTTAGGATTTAAACGTGCAGTCTGCTTTATTAGTTCCTGGAAAGAAGGATGATAGTGCTGTAAATCCCTTTTGTAGAAGTATTTTAAACATTCAGCGATTCTGAATGGCTTTTCTAGTCACACAATCCCTGCCAGGTAAGAAAGGGCATATTCTTCCCATTTCCTCAGAGACAGTACAATGGCATTTGTTTTCAAACTACTTGAGGTTACAACCTGTGTGTAACCCAATGAAGAACATTTTTGTCAGTTGCCTTTTTAATGTGCATCCTACACACTCTTAACCTTTAACCATTAAATATTCATATTATAAAAGCTTCTGCATGCCAGTCCTTTAGCAATTTTTCTCAAAGAAGTATGAGCTTGTAAGTTGTAAAATCCCAAGGTATAAAAAAAAGGTTATTATTTCAGGTCCCCACCACCACTTGCACAGGCGAAAATGCTACAGGTGACGCAATATGTGCAACTGAATGTTAAAAGGAAATCTGCTTATCATATGAGCAAAGTGTGCACACGTGTTTGCACATTTTAGGTAGATATTTTTCCTTTTTTTCTCACAGTGGGATTATTCAATATTTCAAAATGAAGAGAATACATTAGTAAATACATTCCCATTTGTGATGTAAATAAAAAATTGCAAAACCAAACATTTTATCTACACTTAAAGTGCCCTTTTTTCCTTTCATTGGGATTCTTCCATAATTTTTATTTATGGTACGGTTTCAGATTTTTATATTGAAGATGTAAAATAGAAACAGCCCCACATTGCCTGTTAAAGTTAATGGTTGTTTTCACAGCAAACACATTGCCATCAACTGCAGCATTTACTTCCAGTTATAGAATAGTAAGAATAGCAGGAGGCATAAAAACCCTTATAATCTACTTCAGGTAAGCAAAACTGAATTATACAGAAACAAAAAACTAACTTAATGGTAAATGTATATTCACTCCCAATACGGTCTGTACATGTCTTTAAAATTATGTACTTGTCCAAAGTCTTTTTTCTCAACATTTTATAAACATGACTTCTACAGTATGATTAGTGGCAAGCAACCTTGTCCCCTTCACCTTCCATGTGCATTCCCAGTGCCATGCCTTAAGCAGTGCTAGAACAATGCTTGCCACAAAGAAGAAGAGAACAGTTGTGGTTGTTGGAGTCTTGCTCCTGAAGGGAACAGAGAGTCCAATATGCAGGGCTGACCCTCACTGCAGGGAGGTCTGCAGCCTCTCCGGACCCTGAATTAGGGATATTACTATGGAACTTCCCAACATGATGTGGTTATCAGACATTTATCCATTACTGATCTTTCAGGAAGGTGGACAGGAAGCTGAATCCTGTAGTCTGAGGGGAACGAAGAGAGATTTCAAAGGTACACAGGTACAATATCCATGAGCAAGAAAGTCATCCTGATAAGTACCTCATACTTGTTCCTTTGGGACTGGACCACCCTGAACTTCATGCCTCCAGTTTCATATTTGTATCACTCATTTAACCTTTGTTCCTACAAATTAGTTTTTAGTCTCCATATTAACTCTCTCTTCCTGTCGTGGCATCCTTTTTCATGGCTGATACACATCCATGAATTATAGCAACCTGTTACAAAACATGTTCTCCTTCTAAACAAAGGACAGCAGAATGGATCTGAAATATCAAATGCAAGCAATTGCTCCCAGCCCTCTGCCTTAACTCACAACAATTGTTTTCACAGATTTTGATACTTTGTGCCTTGAGTATAGCTCCCTATTAGCTTTTCAGAGTCAGAAAACTGTTCTAATTCACATGAACTTTTCACATGTAACACAAGCAAGAGCTGTATCCCTCTCCACTCCAACAGAGTCAAGATGGGAGAAATTCCTAACAGACTGTAAAAATTACACCTCCGATTTGCTAAATGATTTCTAAATCATTACTTCTGCCCTTAAGTCCTGATACAATCATGAGACCCAAAACCACAGCAGTTTGCAGAAATAGGTTCTCTGAGATGCAAAATGCATCTGTTCACTCTATGACACATCAGCACAGATTTATTGTAGATTCAGGGACTTAGCAGGCTTAAAGGCAAAGTGGATGAATGAGAAACCCTTGTGCCCAGCTGGGCTAGGCTGCTTTCTGGAGGTCTGGATCAGTGGGAAAGTCATGCTGATCTTGCCTGCCCACTACCTGGGGCCAACCAGGAAAACAGAGTAGAAATGTGGCAGAAGCAAGATACAAAGCCTTCATTCCCCATTCCACACAGGCAGAGGCTGCAGATGAGTACTGACCCTCATCTAAAATAACAGGGACAAGGAAGATCAGGGTCTTTGCCTTTCCATAAGTACAGCCATGCAAGTTCTTTTATCCCAGCCTCTTGCTAAAACCCCGTAATGATTTTCCTGACAATTTAACTCGTATGTGTTCATGTTTTAACTACAGCATTTGCAAGAAGCATGAGTTGATATAGAGAGGACTGGGCAGTCATCTGTAAAATCATATGGAAAATTAGAGGAAGTGACGCATAAAGTGATTCTACAAATCTATGGCAATGGGTGACCTCCAAGTTAGCCATCAATCGGTTGTTTAAGCTGTCTTTCTAGAGAAATTGTTTTGGTAGTAGCTGTGGTAAGAAAGATATATATATATAAACAGATATATAATTTTATTTACAATATTTATATGTGTGTGTGTATGTAAAAACCCCTGTGGTTGTTCTAAAAAAAATGACCTGCTCTTACTGTATGTGCAGAGCTTTCCAGACATCTGTAGGAGATGGACAAGCGGTCTTTAAGATCAGGGACAAAGCAGAACAGATGTCTTTGCATATGAAGGTCCACCAAGATGATCCAAGGACTGGAAGCTGCCTTACAAAAGTGGGCTGAGATAAATGGGTTTGTTCAGCCTCAAGAAAAGAAGGCTATGGGGAGACCTTGTCACTGTGTTCCAGTATTTAAAGGGTGGCTACAAAGAAGATGGAGATTCCCTTTTTACAAGGAGTCACATAGAAAAGATGAGTAATGGGTATATGTTACTCTTGGAGAAATTCTGATTAAACACAAAAGGAAAAACTTTTATCACAAGATCAGCCACTGGAATAATCTCCCCAGGGAACTGGTGGGGTCCTCAACACTGAATACTTTTAAGATTCAGCTGGACATGGTCTGGGCCATCTTATCCAGACTGTGCTTTTCCCAAGAAAGGTTGGACCAGGTGATCCTTGAGGTCCTTTCCAGCCTTGAATTCTGTGATTCTGTGACAATGCATAACCTTCACCATCAGCTTTTCATTCACAGTTGTACATGCACCACTCAGTACCAGCCCAGCTAGAAGCAGCAGTGTTTTACTGTCCCTTCTCCACAGACTGAAACAACCATCCAGCCATCACTGGATCTCTGTGTGATCACAGCTTTCTCACAGATCAAAGTGGCTGAAAAACTGTAGACCACAGCAATAAATGTGGTGTGGATACTTGCTACCATGAGAATGGTTTTGATGTATGTGCATTAAAGTGGCTGAACAGTATTCTGTACACAACTCTCAGAGACAGACAGCTTGTCTGACGTGTCACACACATCAATATGTAACTCCCAACATTTTTACCTTTTTTAAAATATGCTTAAAACACGTGGAACACTGAATGGCCCAAGGAAACAATTGAGACAAATATTTCAACACTGAAGACAGAGACTAGTTTGCAAAACAAATCTCCTGAAGCTGGTTCCCAGTAGCCCAACAATGAGGCACAGAGTAACAAACAGAACTGCCAATAAACCATTTTCTTATTTGGAGGCAATGCCCCCCTATAAATAACACAAAAACGAAATACACACGCACACAGAGAAAAAAAAACAACACACAAGCAAAAAAGTGAAGTGTAGTATAGAAGTGGGTCAACTGCAAATTATTTTAGCTTCTTGGGAAGACAGAACAAATATGTAACCAAACTCTGAACACATCTAGCAAATTCCACCAACATAACATGATTTTAAGAACCCATTGAATTTTCATTAAAATGTTGTATTGACCTATGAATTATTAAACTACCTTTTCAGTGATAATAGATGTCAAAAAAGAAGGAAGTAAACAAATACGTCACCATCCCTGGAGGTTTTTAAGAAGAGGATAGATGTGGTTCTTCAGGGGATGATTTTGGGGTAAGAGTAGTGTAGGGCTATCGGTTGGACTAGATGATCTTGAGGGTCCTTTCCAACTGTAATGATTCTGTGATTCTGTGATTCTGTGAAATACAAATACATAGGCATATCTATAGTTAATTTGGTGGGTGGGAGGAAAGTTAACCATCTTATCCAGTAAGAAGTAGAAATAAAAGAGCAATTACACTTTACCTTGGTTAAACCTTTACTGTAGAAATGATAACCACCAAAATGGCAATGTAAATAAGAAATCAAACACTTCTCAAGTAACACATGATGAAATGGGTGTCTTATAAAGTGAAACACTTTATTCCAGGACTGTGGATGCTGAAAAAAATATTAATTATGTCCTTTTAAAATGCCTTCCAAGACATTTCAGTTTTTATTGGGCATTTGCACAGCAGGAAAACAAACAGAGAATGGGGAAGAGTTTAAAGCTACTTATATCATAAAACAAGCCTTTGCCCAGATCTATTGTCAGCATCACTGGTATTGCACTTATCAGAGCCATGGTGTTCAAGTAACATTATTCCTGCAAAGTTAACATTTTTGGAATAGAAATATCTCTGCAAGATAACTTCACATTAAACAAATTCTGAGATAAGCCAAATTTTTTACCTGCCATATGAAAAAACAGACACTCATAAGACACAAAGCAAAGCTGTTTAAATCCACCCAAATATACAACACTTCAACTAGACAAAGTGAGACCAGAATACTCTCTTATTATGAAAACTATGGTGACAATTTCAGCTAGACAGATATAAATACATTACCAGTTATCTAGCAAATGTTTAAGCTCTTCTTTATTAATTCTGAGTATCTGTGAGAGTTCTCATTTTATTCTCCTTACTGAGGAGAGGTTCCAGCAATAGGCAACACATTTTTTGTGTTTCACTGAACAGCAGATGAAAGGAAGGTCTCTCTTTTTAGAGATTGGCATTACTGCAAGATAATGAAGTATTCATTTGGATTAATAAAGAAGTGACATGAAGTGATAGTGAAAGTTAAAAACAAAAAGGTATTATTTACAGAAGAGTCATCCTGAGAGAACTAATATGGGAGAGAATGATTCTGGCAGTAAAGCATATTGAAAGTGTTAGCTGCCACAAATAGTGAATGCAATTCCCCACTCTCTTTCATACTTCGGAGATAGTCACACCTAAGAGAGAACCAAAGGTGGATTGCCTCCACTCTGCAAAGATGTAACCACATGCTGTACAGTCAGTTAAACATCTCCTTTTTTCTCTTCTCCCAGTTGGGGAATATGTGTATGTCTGAAGCTTCACTGTTACTGTGATCCTCACCAAGTCAGAAAGGGAAGGATGAAAAAACCCTGCCAAAAGCACATTGCTGCTATAATCTCCCTTTCTTTTAAGATAAAAGAGACACTTAAATATGTGAAGGGTGTGTGTCGGGAGGATGGGGTCAGGCTCTTCTCAGTGAAGCCCAGTGACAGGACAAGAGGCAACGGCTGTAAGCTGAAGCATAGGAGATTCTGTGTGAATACATGTAGGAATTTTTTCCCAGTGAGGGTGACAGAGCACTGGAACAGTCTGCCCAGAGAGGTTGTGGAGTCTCCTTCTATGGAGGTATTCAAAACCCGTCTGGACGTTCTTCCATGTGACCTGGTCTAGGGAATCCTGCCGCGGCAGGGGTGTTGGACTAGATGATCTTTCGAGGTCCCTTCCAACTCCTAATATTCTGTGATTCTCTGATTCTCTGATATTTTCTGCTAAGGAAACAGCTTCTTCTCAGTTTATAGGTCTTTAGTCATGAAAAAAAACAAGTGACACAGGAGTGGTAATGATGTAGATTGAGTTGAGATTGTTATCGAAGAATGGCTTCAATACTGCACAATGCCTTGTCTCAAGTATCAGTAACATCAAGAAAGAATAAATTGTCGGTCAAATAAATGTGGAAATAAATAGACTTCATTTTCCTAATGGAACTGTTTAAATTTGCTGCTGAAATGACAGGGAAATATAACTTAAAGTTCAGGCTGTAAATCCACTTGTAAAGTATCTAACAAAGTAAAAATGTTTTCATAGTAATGTAATTTCCATATTCTCCACTGCTAAGTTTTGTATTTTCTTGTACATGCATACACACATACACAATACTTCAGAGTTTATAAAATCACCTGTAAAATATTCTCCTTTAGTTTTTATTTTTGAGTCATCAACACTGGGCTTTCAGAGCCTTAAAAAGTTACAGGAACCCGATTTCCCTTATGTATCAGGAAGATTAAACATCACCCTCATCTCTTTCTGCCTGTTTAATTCCTCACATTTGGAAAATTGTTTGCAGAGCAGTCTCTACAGATACATAAATGAAATAACAGAAAAATCAAAAGTAACAAAAAATTCCCTTTCCTTGGTTTAGGATCCACAAGAAAAAGGAAATATTTCTATGTATGTTTCTAAACCAGAAAAACAACAACAAAAACATTTAAATAATCTACTGTCTCTTGCCTTTACAAATGGACATAGTGAAAGTCCATTTGCTTGTGCAGTTGTAAGAGGGGAGGTACCAAACCCCATCCTTCAGAAGACTTAGGCGGTTGCTCTGTTTGGCAAAACATGCAAATGGATTTTGAGGAGCTAGCAGTTGTCAGTGATGACAGAGCAGGATTTCACAATATAAATGTCATATATTTTGCCTCAAACAATTTGACAATAGCACATTTTTAGAGGTTGAGAATGATGCTGCCTAACCAATAAGTTTTTATCATTTTCCTAGATACAAGTACATTTCAGTAAAGTTTCCAATTTATGAGGAAAATGCTGAAATACAGACAAGCCAAACCCAATGTGTTTCATTGACCAAGAAATGGCAGCTACTCAAATCTGCCTTCAGAGGCGGTCTCCAATGCCTAGGAAATTGAATGAATATGCTTTCTGCTCAAAAATCATCTTTTTGAAGTGTCAGCTAGACATGACAAGACATTTGAATGATACAAGGATGCTATTGAAAATCTTATTATAACATGTATCAGTTTCTGGCAGGGTAGGGCCAAAAATGTCATTGAATAGAAAGAAGTCTTAATTTCCCTGCTACTTCCACCCCACATTTCAGCCACGGAGCCACTAGAAAGGTTCTTGGGTTTCCTGAGAGCTTCTAATTAGAGGATGAAAAGCCTGAAAACAAGTTTTAATGATCATTTACCAGCCTGGACAGTAGGTTACTTTAAAAAGAGACTTTCCCTTAGATCAGAGGGGTTGGGGCTCTGAAGAGAAACAATAACATGTTCAGAAGTACTGTCAGGGAGACTTTACAAGCAAGATCTGCAGGACTCTTGTACAGCCTGACAGGCTTTTTATTATTTTTGTAAACCCTGCAAAGGTGCTACAATTGTCTTAACCATACCCAAGAGGAAAACATTAATGTTTTATCTAGTTGACAAAGTACTTATGATGCTTTCCTAATGTAGGATCTGGAAAGCAAGTATATGACAATTAAAATCCATGGCAGTCCCCTTTGGAGTGGTGCTCAGGTTTGTCTTCACACTGTACACAGATGATGTTTTTTAGCACAACTTTTGAAATAGACATTTTTTCTTTTAAAGGAACCAAAAGTCACAAAAATAGAAATGCAGTGTAGAAAAGATAGATGCCTGTTTCTTCAACCTTGAGAAATATAAGTGTTGAGGTTCAGGGCTGGGCCAACCACCAACCCAATAACAGACCTTCCCTGTTACCCCCTCTTTCCCCACCCCCCATGGGAAGGGAAGGGGGATAAGAGAGACAGAGAGACTTGTGGATTGGAAAATAAAACTAAAACTACTTTAATAATAATAATAATGATAAATGAAATATATACAAATATGTACAGAACCCAATACCGAACCTAAACCCCCCTTGATGGCAACTACATTGCCACTGATACTGCAGCAGTAGGCCTCAGCAACAGAAAAGTCAGGTGCAGGGGCTGGATCCTGGTACTGGATGCAGGAACTCAGGGATCACCAAAGCGCAGGAGGAAAGAAAGACCAGAAAGGAAGAACAATCTCACAAGGGAGAACAATCTAGCAATCTAGCAAGGGGGGACTGACCCCCAGTTTATATATCGAATATGACGTATAATGGGATGGAATACTTTAGTTGGTCAGTTTGGGGTCACCTGTCCTGTCTACTCTTGCTTGAAGATGCAGCCTTTACCCTGCACCACCCAAAATGAGACACAAGATTTAGCAGTGACCTTGCTTTGCATACCAATCCCTGGAAGTAAATCTAAACATTCGGTCTTATCACTGCTAGAAGCTGGCAGTGTCTATGAAAAAAATGCTGATAGTCTCAAAAAATGCAGTTTCTTAGAGGAGCTTCAACTAAAAAGTAAAATCACTGAACAGAATTCATTCTGTTCTAACCCAAACCAGGAGAATAAGTCAATGTCAAAGCACAGATGCTTTGATTTAGTCCCCCAGCTGAGAGTCACAAGGTCCAGGTCTTCGGTGTAAGAGGTGAAATCTTGAATGAGCTGGCAGGGTGGTGCCAAGAGGGAAATCACAAAAGTAAATTCTCAACCAAAAAACAGGCAAGGAGATAAAAAAGGCCTTCCTGGACCATTCTTTTCTGGCATATCTCCCGTGTCTTAACTTATACAGTGTTTCCAATACTGAAAAAAGCCTTTATTACTGACATCTCTCTGCATGTGCAAGGTGAGAAAGGTTCAAGGCTCAGCTCTCAGTGCTGAGAGAGGAAACAGAAGAACGGCGCCTGACCCTGTATGGCTAACATCAAAGATATAAAGGAGTCACTCCTGCACCTGTGGCTCTCAGCACCCAACAGGATTTTGATTTATCTAAAAAAAAGAATGGCAATCTGAGCCTGCAGCTCTACAGAAAGTTTCTCTGATAGTTAGATGCATAAGCCAGTCTTGTATTTAAAAATATCAGTTCAATACTACCTTTAAATAGTTTTTCATATAGTGAAATTTCAGGAACAGGTTTAAAAGCGGAAATCTGAGTAATCCAGACAAATGACCCAGAAACTTAACATATTTCCCCAGGTATTCCGGGTTCACCCAGATCATTGCAAGCTAAATACCAATGCTGTGTTTTAAATGCAAAAGGGATTATAGAGTAATTTCTTCTATAAAGAGATCATCTCTATAGAGTGGGTTATTATTATCTATTTCTATAAAGTCTTAGACAACTGGGAGACCAACTGTTTATTAACATTCACTGCCATGTAGGCCTCTCCTTCTTGCAAGTTTCTTCAAGAACTCCCACCATATGGGTACATCTGAATATGTGAGTTCCTAGTTCCTCATGCCATGTGTTCGAAAGATGGTTCATGGAAAGGAATTCAGATGTATCTCTTCTGTCCTGCCTGTAATGCAATTTTCAGACTCTTCAGTGTTTTCTGAAGCATCTCCCATATAAGACAACAGGCTGTGGGGATTTTGGTCCCAGTCAGAGCTGCTCTCAAGCCAGTCCTCGCCCAGCCTGTATCTGTGCTTGGGATTGCCCGGACCCAGGTGTAAGGGTCATTGGGAGCCGTCCTCATGGGTTTACCAAGGGGAAAGTCATTTGACCAACCTGATAGCCTTTTATGAGGACATAAAAAGGTGGATAGATGAGGGCNTTGAGTCTTGCACCTGGGAAAGACCTACCCCATGTATGTGTATAGGTTGGGGACTGAGCTGTTGGAGAGCAGTGAAGGGGAAAAGGATCTGCGGGTCCTGGTGGATGGAAGGATGACCGTGAGCCAGCAGTGCGCTCTTGTGGCCAGGAGGGCCAGTGGGATTCTGGGGTGGATTAGAAGGGGTGTGGTTAGTGGGTCAAGAGAGGTTCTTCTCCCCCTTTACTCTACCCTGGTGAGGTCACATCTGGAATATTGTGTCCAGTTCTGGGCCCCTCAGTTGAAGAAGGATAGGGAACTGCTGGAAAGAGCCCAGCACAGAGCCACAAAGATGATGAAGGGTTGGAACACCTTCCTTATGAGGAAAGGTTGAGGGAGTTGGGTCTCTTTAGCTTGGAGAAGAGGAGACTAAGGGGTGGCCACATCTATGCTTTTAAGTTTGTGAAGGGTGAGTGTCAGGAGGATGGGGTCAGGCTCTTCTCAGTGAAGCCCAGTGACAGGACAAGAGGCAATGGCTGTAAGCTGAAGCGTAGGAGATTCCATGTGAACACACATAGAAATTTTTTCCCAGTTCAGGTGCCAGAGCACTGGCACTGACTGCCCAGAGAGGTTGTGGAGTCTCCATCTATTGAGGTATTCAAAACCTGTCTGGACTCTCTTTTGTGTGACCTGTTTTAGGGAATCCTTCTGCGGCAGGGGGATTGGACTAGATGATCTTTTGAGGTCCAACTCCTAATATTCTGTGATTCTGTGATTTTCCTATGAAGAATAAAAGACACCAGTGCTGTGGCTCAGAAGTCCTACTCAAAGTTGAGAGGATTGTGGAGTAAACCACTAAAATTTGTGAGAAGTAAAGATTGTGTTTTTATAAAATCATCTCGAACTTAAAATCTCTTGGCCAGGTACATTTCTGCTGTTCTGATGGCTCTGCGTGGCATTTGGTGAGTTTTTTCATGGCAGCACTGAGGTCTGTATCGGCTGCAAGACACATGCAATGGCAACCAGTGTCAGCACACGGGTTTGTCCCTAAAGCATTAGTAGCACTACTATGACCGGCAGCGACTTTTGTGCCAGATTCCAGCCTGTCCTTATCCAGTCTGCCAACTCTTTGGTTTGCATGAATTTTGCTGTCCTTACAGACAGGTTTCATCTCTCACTCTTTCTTAGACACACATCTCCCAGTTTTGCCTTTTTTTCTTGGTGTTATACTGTATGTAGTGCTCTCTAACAGTGAGGTTTAGGCAGCCTGGTAATATTACTTATGTCCACAAACAACCACACATTTAATTTTAGTTAAAAGCAGCACCCTTATGCATCAGCCCCTTGGTATTTTTGGATAATTACCTTGCTCTTTCCCAAATCATGTCTTCCTATTCGTTGGATGCATTTCATTCTCTCTGTGCATTGATATACACACATATGCATGTGGTATGTCATTACAGGCCACAAAGGCCAGGCTCCTACAAAAGAGAAACTAGACAAGGCAGAGGTCAGTTTCTCACAAGAAAAAAGTTACAGTGGGAAGAGAGAGTGGGAGTCAGCTAGCAGGAGCTTTTCAGCTGCACACGGAGGCCTTGACAGCCCACAGGCCATGTGACACCCTTACACAGTCTTATCGTGCTATCCTCCCCACAGTTCACAGCATCAGTCTTATCATATTTACATGTCTTTGTAGTGTACTGTTTTTAGCACATTTATAGAAGTTGGTTTTTATATATTCTTACTTGTTAATTGGTCAGTATCGTTTGTATATGTAAGTGTCACCTGCTAATTTGTCAGTATACTCTGTGTATGAAAGTGTTACTAATTGGTCAGTGCCCTTTCTGTATGAAGGCAATTGGTCATTATCCTTTCTGTGTGAGAGTATAAAATCTAGTTTCTGGAACAATAAAATGATTTCGATTCTGATTCTGATTGCCATCAGCAACTGGGGTTTGTGGTCTCATACGCCACAATACAGTGGTTTGGGTTGGAAAGGCCTTTAAAGATCATCTAGTTCCAACCCTCCTGCCATAGACATGGACACCTTCCACTAGACTACTTTCTGCTACTATTTCAGCACAAAAGGGTTATGTTCACTCATTCTTACAACAGTCTAGAAGATTTCTATGGGTTTGTTTGTTTTTTATAGGAGATCTCAAGTGATTGCTTAGTGAACCTGTCATCACAATGAGAGATACTTTCCTCTTCCAGCTGGCTGAAGGAATTACAACCTGTTGTCTTGCTGCTGACCACTCCTGCAGAAAACTCACAGGGCTTGCTTGGAAGAGAATATAAATCTGTGGCCACTTGCCTATTAGACAGCACACAGATGGGAAAACCATCAATATTTGACTGCTACTAGAAATTAACTATGTATTGGAGAGTCTTGACACAGAAGAATTCAAGCAGCAGATCTGACGCTTTAATGCTCAGTCACCCTTACTCCTTACAGAGATTCTGACTGCTAAGTTAACCAGTTTTCCCATTAAGCACAAAAAATGGAACAGTTTCTGACTACATTTCAGAAAATGAAGCCTTTTGGTCCCTCCCAGCCCATTTCCACAGGCACCTTGTTCCCTATCGACCATTCCTGAAAGGCTCAGTGAAGTGATCCTTAGCCAGGCTCCACTCCTCAGGGTACTTACTCAACAGCTTGGCAACCAGGTCTCTGCTGGAACTATTAAAATCAAAATGTACCTTATCTGGTAACAAGGCAATATCATGAGCCACAGCTGCCCTTCTGCTTCTTTTTCCCCACTTCGTGCTCACTGTGGAGCTAAATACAAACTGGGAAGTGAGTGGAAATTCAACAACATTTTTAATGCATCATTTATACAGGAGCACTTGTTAGTTCAGAATACAAAATGAAATCTGAAATAATTCAACATTTCTGTCTTTGCTGAAAAGCGCTAAAAACTATTCTTAATTAATCATCAAATATTAAAATATATTAAAAAATCATCCAAACCTGCTCATAATTATGACTAAGCAAAGAAAGGAGTAGCTCAAAATACAATCTTTATTATTTGCAGTACACTACTTAGTCAAGAAAAACTGTCAGCAGCAACGTGTATCCCGTCACATTTTGAAGGCACAGCAGTAGATGGCGGCACCACAGCAGATGACCTCCAAGGGTTACCCCATGTCTGTCAGCACCTTTGCCAGGGATGCAGCACAGTCCGCTGATGCTGTACCTTGGGAAGGAAGCCACGGTTGTGCCCTCTGCCCCTTCTGACCTTGGGGTACTAACACCAACCTCACAGATGGAGAGGGTTTCACATATGAGAGTTTAGGTCGCATACATATGCTCCAGGTTTCACAGTTTTTAAATGCTTCATTAAAGAGATAACTCACTAGTGCTATTCTTACAGTGAAAAGGGAAAATGTTAAAAAGAAGGTAAATAAGTACAGTCAGACAAGTGTAAGCAAGGTTTCCACATTTTTATTTGGTTTTTGCTTTCTGTTGTCACAACATCTTGATATATAGTTATGGACTTAAAGAAAATGTGACTAAGTTTCTGCTGTTTAGCTTTTGACATTTGTTACTCTCAGCCAAAGCTCAAATTCATCCCCCCAAGGAAGCAGCAGCAAGGCTACAGATGAATGCACACTGTTTGCAATTTGTGAGGTGTCACTGAGGTGCTTGGGAAACAGCTCATAAACTCAGCATCCCTTGGACCATTTGTCTGTCCCATCCACAAAACAAATCCTTCCAAGTAACCATATGACAAGAAATGGGGAGCAAGTCCTAGACAAAAAAGTCCAGGCTATATTTACTGTGTTCTTTGTAAAAAAGACACGTATTAAAGAGCTGCATTAGCAGAAGTACTTTGAATGGAAAAGAAAGCCTGAAGTGTAGGCAGGTAGCACAGGTCACTGATATGAAAATAAAACACTCAAAGAAGAAGCCAAACTTTGTAAGATCAAATTTCCCCACCAAAACCCATAGCAATAAATTACTTCAGTGCCAGAACCCAAATTCTTAGGAAGTTAATCCTTGTACAGACATTATGACTTGTGCAGTGCAATTTCTCAGCAGTGCTCGCTGCTTTTCTACTATCTCCCGAGTAGATAGGTGAACCCATTTAACACTGGTGATGGTCAGAGAAAACTACCTGAGAAAAATCGTAGTTGAACCTCTTAGATCAGAATACTCTGAAGATTTCTAGGCCATATTTATGCAATCTTCCCAATACCAATAAATTTCAATTAGACGCCTGTTTCCAGAGAAAGGCCCTAGTGAATTTTCTATGCCTGTTCATCTCCACACTGCAACTGCCTGATTGGCATCATTGTTGCTTTGTACCCAGCCTGGGAGCAGATCTTAAGTTGCAATGTCATCTCCCAAGCATTCCAACTGCTCTACTACCCTCTTCAACCACTTTTCCTGCTCTCCCAGTAGATAGAAAGATATTATCACGGAAAACGCCATTGCTGCTAGTGCTATGGATGCCCAGATCTCTGGAGAGGTCTGCAAAACAGCTATTGCTGTTAGTAAACATCCTACAAAATACACACTCCAGGTAAAAAATGCCTTCACTCTTCCAATCTATCTCAAAAGGAAAGTAATTTATCTTTCTTGCCCATTCACTGTTGTCCTCCCTGTTACTTCAACAAGTGCTTCAGGGTTAAAAACACAATAAAGATTCCTCTTTAGAAAAGCAGAACAAATTCCTTCCTTACTGCAAAGAAAAAAAAAAGAAACAACAACAAACCTACACATAGAACAACAAACAAAATAAAGTGGTAAACAAAATATACTCATGCTTTTTCCAAGTTCTATATTTATCCTTAAAATGTTTCCGTTGCACATGGAATTTTAAGTATTGTACCGTGTTTAAAACATAAGGATCATGATAATTAAAAGACAAATTAGATTTTCTGGGTAAGTAAGCAGCACTCACCATTTGAACATGAGTGACTCTCATTTAACAGATACTTGAGTTTGTAAGTCAGGTTTTAAGTAGCTGAGTCTTCAGGGCTTGAAGACCTGAATTTAGGAATCAGAATTCCTTTTTTATATGTAACCAACATTGACAGCATGATCAAGGCAGCTCCATAGCCTTTTAGCAATTCTGAACTCAACATTTTTAGGGCATGACTATCTTTCCTGAATTATGTGGTGCAACTCCTAATTCAAGGACAAAGGCATCAATAAAATATCAGATGAAGGATTCAGGGTCTATTCTTGGTTTGGTACTTTGTCACTGCCACAGCTTTAGTTTCTCACATCCCATGGCACCCTTTTTTTTGCATGGCTGCCCATCCTTCATGAGTCCTGGGGACACTGTGTAACATGTAGGCATTCACCTGCAGCTTCAATTTACTCATTTGAGAGGGAGAAACCCAGCAGGAGCCTGAGGCCAAGCATGAGATCCTGTGGGACTTAGCTAATGTTACTGTGACACAGAGGAGTCCTCAGCAGCAGTCTGTTGTATCTCCCTTGCTGTTTGTGAGAAACTACCAGAACATCAAAGCAACAAGTGAATTCCTCCCACACAATAAAATAAAGTAAAACCTTGCCAAAAGTTTACAAATTCTGTAGCCATATTGCACAAAATTATTCGTAGTCTTAAAGTCATAGATGTTCCAGCATATAGTGAGATATCTTACCATGTAATTAAATATAAGATACATGTATTAAGGAGTATTATGTTCCAGGAAGAAAAAAAAGAATATACATTAAACTGCATTTTTTTTGTAGAAAGAGAAAGGAGATTGGCATGGGGAAAGTGGGGTGAGGAGGAATTGTTACAGCATTTTCACATTAATCTAATTAGATATGGATTATTATTAGAGAAAGATAAAATTTAAGCTATTTTTGTAGACTAAGTGCTGTCTGATTTGAAGGGATGATCATAAACTTTTTTCCTCCATCTTCACTGGCAACCTCTCTCCCAACACCTCCCAAGTTAAAAAGCCACAAAGTGAGGTTCAGGGCAGTGAAGTGCCTCCCACTCTATGCGAAAATCAGGTTTGTGACCTCCTGGGGAACCTGAATGCACATAAGTCCATGGGAACTGGTGAGATGCATCCCAGAGTCCTGAGAGAATTGGCTGATGTAGTCGCCAAGCCACTCTCAATAATATTTGAGAAGTCCTGGCAGTCAGGTGAAGTCCCTAGTGATTGGAAGAAGGGACATGTTACTCTTATCGTCAAAAATGATAGAAAGGAGGACCCAGGTAACTACTGACCTGTCAGCCTCACCTCTGTGCCTGGGAAGATCATGGAGCAAATTCTCCTTGAAGGTCTGATACGGCACATGGAGGACAGGGGGGTGATCAGAGACAGCCAGCAGGGCTTCACTAAGGGCAAATCCTGCCTGACGAACCTAGTGGCTTTCTATGATCTTGTGACTGCCTCAGTGAACAAGGGACGACCTGTGGATGTGATCTGTCTGGATTTCTGTAAGGCCTTTGACACAGTCCCCCACAACATTTTACTGGCCAAATTAGAGAAGTATGGATTTGATGGGTGGACTGTTCAGTGGACAAGGAATTGGCTGGATAGCAACATCCAGAGGGTAGTGGTCGATGGCTCGAAGTCCAGATGGAGACCAGTGACAAGCGGTGTCCTTCAGGGGTCCGTACTGGGACCTGTCCTATTTAATATCTTTATAAATGATATTGACAGTGAGATTGAGTGCAGCATCAGCAAGTTTGCTGATGACACTAAGTTGTGTGGTTCTGTTGATAAGTTGAAGGGGCAGGATATCATTCAGAAGGACCTAGACCTGGAGAGGTGGACCCAGATGAACGTCATGAGGTTCAACAAGATCAAGTGCAGGATGCTGCACCTGGGTTGGAACAATCCCCACTACCAATATAGGCTGAGGGCTAAGGAGAGAGAGAGTATCCCTGCAGAAAATGACTTGGGGGTGTTGGTGGACGAGAAGCTGGACACAGTCAAGCAGTGAGCGCTGCTGGCCCAGAAGGCAAATCGCATCCTGGGCTGCATCAAAAGAAGCATGACCAGCAGTGATTCTGCCACTTTGCTCTGGTGAGACCTCAACTGGAAGACTGTGTTCAGCTCTAGGAGCCCTCAACACAGAAAAGACATGGACCTGATGGAGCAGGTCCAGAGAAGGGCTACAGAAATGATCAGGGGGCTGGAACACCTCCCCTGCGAAGACAGGCTAAGGGAGCTGGGATTGTTCAACTTGGAAAAGAGAAGGCTTTGGGGGGACCTAATAGTGACCTTCCAGTACCTGAAGGGAGCTTACAAAGAAGCTGGAGAGGGCCTGTTTACAAAGGCCTGTAGTGAAAGGACAAGGGGAAATGGCTTTAAATTAGAGAAGAGTAGATTTAGATTAGATATTAGGAAAAAGTTCCCTACAATGAGGGTAGTGGAATACTGGAACAGGTTGCCCACGGAGGTAGTTGAGGCCCCATCCCTGGAGGTATTCAAGGTGAGGCTAGACAAGGTTCTGAGCAACCTGATTTAGTTGGGGATGTCCCTGCTTACTATAGAGGGGTTGGACTAGATGACCTCTGGAGGTCCCTTCCAACCCAGAGGATTCTATGATTCTACGATCATATATATGACAAAATTTAAGTCAGGTTCATGTACTTGAATGAATGGCATTCAAAAAGCCTACTAATGGTGGAACTGTATGAGCTGAATATGTGAACACTTGTTTCAACAACAGACATTTATCACCAAGTTAGTCGCTTTTCTTTTTTAGTAACTAAAGAAAAGCTACTGTCCCATTCATCTATACAAAGCCCTTTCCTCTGGAGTTTCAAGACCTTGCTGCTGTAATATTTGACCACTTCAAATGATTTAGTACCTCTGCCTTTCCAGCAAACCAAAAAGCCTTGGGAAAATCCCACTGTCTAGGACAGACAAGAAAATGGAACTCCCTGTCCACAGGAAAATAACAGAATTTTGAAGCACTTCCAACTCCAAATCAATGTCTTTTTCTTGGTTTGGGGAGAAAAGGATCCCCAAAAAATCAATATCTTGATAATCAATGCAAACTTTCTAACACACTAGACATCCTCAGAAGACTTTCTGGGTGGGCAGTAACATAGACACATACTCAACTGAGAAGATAACTTCTGGATTCACTGAATATTTTAAGTTTTCTGCAAAAAAACCCCAAAAGCATCCTCTGATCCATAGGGAAAATAAAACACCTGTCATTCCCCCTCCAAACTAGCAACAACCCTGCTGTGGTCCTGGGTCAGAAAGAGGAGAATACCCAGATTTACAGAGGGACTCCTTAGATTTGGATCTCCTAATTTTGAGCCTCTGAGAATAAGCCTCATAATTGAAGCTCTGCCTTTATGTTTCTATTTCTTACGATCAAATTATTAGCACACTGAACATGATTCAGAACTGCACAAAGCAATAGAAAAGGTGACAGAAGGATGTGTCTGAAGTCCCAGCTCTTTCTTCTTGTGTTTGGCTCTGACCTCCAGCCCCCATACAGATGCTATCATAAAACTCAGTTTCAATACCCTGAAAGTCAGTCCTGGGCTTCCAAACTGTAGTGGTATATTTGACAGCCAATGAGTAGAATCATAGAATCGCTGGAGCTGGAAGGGACTATTAGTGATCGTCTAGTTCCAGCCCCTCTGTCTGGCAGGGACATTATCTACTAGATCAGGTTGCCCAGGGCCCCATCCAGCCTTGTCTTAAAAGCTTCCAGGGATGGGGCTTCCACAACCTCTCTCGGCAACATGTTCCACTCTCTCACTGCCCTAACAGTGAAGAACTTCCTCTTAATATCCAATATAAATCTATCCTCTTCTACCTTGCATCCATTTCCCCTGGTTCTATCACTATCTGACCTCCTAAAAAGTCCCTCACCAGCTTTCTTGTAGGCCCCCTTCAGATACTGGAAGGCCACAAGGTCTCCTCAGAGCCTTCTGCAGACTGAACAACCCCAACTCTCTCAGTCAGTCCTCATAGGAGAGGTGCTCCAGTCCTCTGATCATTCTCGTGGCCCTTCTCTGGACTCGCTCCAGCACTTCCATATCCCTCTTGTAATAGGGGCTCCAGAATTGGATGCAATATTCCAGGTGGGCTCTCACAAGAGCAGAGTAGAGGGAGAGAATCATCTCCCTCAACCTGCTGGCCATGCTCCTCTTGATGCAGCCGAGGATACGGTTGCCCTTCTGGGCTGCAAGCACACACTGGCGGCTCATGTCAAGCTTCTCATCCACCAGCACCCCCAAGTCCCTTTCATCTGGGCTGCTCTCAAGCCAATCACTGCCCAGCCTGTATCGGTGCTTGGGATTGCCCCAACCCAGATGTAAGACCTTGCACTTGGTTTTGTTGAACTTCATGAGGTTGGCATGGGCCCACCTCTCCAGCTTGTCCAGGTCCATCTGGATGGCAACCTCCCCTCCAGCATGTCAATGGTAACACAGAGCTTGGTGTCACCGGCAAACTTGCTGAGGGTACATTCGATGCCGCTGTCGATGAAGTTAAAAAGACTGGTCCCAGTACTGATCCTTGAGGGACTCCACTTGTCACTGGCCTCCACTTGGACATGGATCTGTTGACAGCCAGTCTTTGAGTGCAGCCGTTGAGCCAATTCCTTGATTTTCTTCTAATCAGTAAAAGCAGAATGATCTGGTTTATTCCTTTGATAATACCATATGAATAAGAGAACACTGGGAGCTCCTGCTCCTCCATTAAACTACTTAAACATCACAGATATCTGAGTAATTCAGTTGCTTATTATCTGGAAAAACACAAAATTTCATCTTCACATTTTCTGTTGGAGCCTTCTGACTGTTCAAACTGCTGGTACCAGGTGGACAGCAATTAATGTAAAAGCCTTTTGCATATCCGTTGCCCACTAAGAAACCCATATGGTAATTTGATACATATATTCATGGCTTCGGGTTAGTTCTTTAATGCAAGGCTTTACACTCTCAGCTACAGAGACAGAAAAGTACAAGAGTTCATGCCCTTTCCATCCGTTGTATTTTTTCCCTTTTGTCATCATTAAATCCCCTTCATTTTAAGAGTGCTTGGATCCAGGAAGTCTGCCAATACTCACCCCCTCTATCAGATGAAGGCTGCAGGAAAATGTGTAATCCCAAGTAACAACCTTGTGTCCTTGTGCCTGTCCTGTAAACATGCAGGTAGGTGAGAATGACAGGTGCTAGCTCCTATCACTCTTCCACATTTGTCCATGATGATAAAAAGACACGTGCATTTCCAAACAGCCCAATATCCAACCTCTAGGTTAGAGCCATCAATCACCACCAGCACAAGATCCACACAGTGTTTGCAGGGAAAACTGAAGCGCCCTAGTCCATCAGGGCTAGCTTTACTAGACTCTTACTTATTCTGAAGAGTAAGGGTAATCAGACTTTCCAAGTGGATATTTTCTATTGTCTCTGTTACATAAATGCTAATTCATCCATATATATTATGTCCCTTCTTCAAATTAACAGTTGTTTATAACTGGAAAGAAGAGTCCAAAAATTGCAATGTTGCTGTTAGAGTGTGCCCAGCAATTTTTTTGTGTATGTCTGTGGAGGGCCTAGAGACTTCGATAAGGAGCAAGCCCTTACTATGTTAAGTTTTACAGAAGCATAGGAAAAAGCCTTGCTACTGCCTCATAGACTTGAAGTCTAGTATTTTATTCTTTTTATTCCTACATTTATACTCACTGCCCGTCCCATTAACAGGCAAGACTCCAACCCAGCAGTCTGCCTGTCCCAGTGTTTCAGGTCTTTACTGGAACTTGTTACACAAAACTGCCTAATGGTGGCTGATACAGACTTTCTCTCTCTGAAACAGTCTGAACGAGTTAAAATTAATGATCAGTTTGATTTATTGAAGTGACAGATAATAGATTCAGAATTGCTCTTCTCAGTGAAGCCCAGTGACAGGACAAGAGGCAATGGCTGTAAGCTGAAGCATAGGAGATTCCGTGTGAATACACATAGAAATTTTTTCACAGTGAGGGTGACAAAGCACTGGCACAGACTGCCCAGAGGGGCTGTGGACTCTCCTTCTCTGGAGGTATTCAAAACCCGTCTGTATGCTTCTAACATTTTCTGATTCTGTGACAGTTTTAACGTCTCCTGTGGCAGAGAGCATAAGTTAGTAGAAAAAAAAATTGGTTTTTAAAGTTACTAGCAACTATCAGTAATAACTAGTTGTTGATAAAAAACACAGAATTCCTGCCTTTCTTGAAACTAAAACCAAGGTGTCAATTGCTCACACTCACACTTCCCAAAAGTTCATAGAATGACTAAGAATGCACTTTGTCATTAAATTTACAGCACAAAGTTATACCCTACAGCAAAATTAAATGTGGCTTAAATCAGTTTATTTCTTCACACTTTATATTTCTGCCACCCAAAACGCTGATTTTATGCTTTTCTTTCTAATCAGTGCTGAAGATTTCACATGTCACACAGTATTTAGTCCATGGTGGGGATTATTTCTTTCAAGTATTTTAATCTGAAATAAAACCAGCCATGATTCTAACTGTATGAGTGAAGAATGCAGAGTGCAATGGAACAGGCTGACATAGTTGGGAACAGACATATCTCGGATAAGCTCTGGGTGCTGTCAGAAAGTAAGTCTCAGACAATTTGATCAAGATCTGCCCATCCTCTGTGGGCCTGCCTGGGCTGACCAGCCTTGCTGGGTGCTCACTTCAATTTCTCAGAGCAAAAGAAGCAGGCAGAGAGACATGAAGTAATGCTATTTCTGATAGCAACCTCAGAAGATGGTATGACTAAGATATGATTCCTATGTAAATGGTTTTATCCTAGTTTAAGAAGTACCTTCTCCTCCCAACCCACCTGTACCAGTAGTTTGTGTTGCACTTGAGCCAGATGTTTGGTGGCAGCTACATGCCAGAACCTAAATGTGCTGTGCATCCATCTCCTGTATCAACAGGCATTCTCCCCAGCACAGTTGTGAGCCAGTCCCCTGAACATAGCACACGTATTTGTAGCAGGGGCAAGCCCACAGGGACAGCATGGGGAAGTGACATCCTTCCTAGAAAGGCACTGACTGGACTTCACTGGCTGCAGAAGCTCAGAAAAAAAAAAAAAAAAAAGCAGCCTTCCATTTCTCTGAAGTGCCTTCTTCCTCCCTTTGAACAGTTTGCCAATATTGCATACTATAGAATCACTATTTCTACTTGTCTCTTTGAAAATCATATATAAAATAACAGCTGTGCACCCAAACTATTTTTGGGGATATGTGGTAAATGTTTGCATAAGCTTAACTTACTGGCTCAGGTCTTGTCACCAAAAATGAATATCAGCAAAGTTCTTCCAAGCAAATGTTGCATGAATGCTTCTGCTCATTCAAGAACGCACATCTGATTTCACTGCTGAGCTCACTTCTACTTGCAAAGAATCTACCTTTTTCGCTTAATTCTGTGATACATTTTGGTGCTTGGATGATGGAGGTGGGGAAAATTCAGTCTTAATATGCCAAGAGCATCAACCCAGGAAGTAAAAATTCTAGCCCTACTAGATGTGACAGGCCAAGGCAGCATTAAAGAGAAGATATTTTCCTTAAAAAAAAAAAAAAGTGCATTCTGCTTCATTTGCAGCACTGCACTAGGAACAAAAGTCTGCTCCCATTTCTATTTTGGATCAGGTTCCTGTCTGTAAGAATTCAAAACGACCGTCTGGAGCTGATCCAAAGTCTGTTTGAAAATCAGTGGGAGCTTTTGCACCAGTTCTGGTGCATGTTGGATCAGCTTATTGGCTCCCAAAGTACAATTGTAAAGATGAAGAACATCCAACACTAACTTACAGTTTTATTGATTCATAAACAGGTTTTACTGTACACTCCAGAAATGCTTATAACGCCTTTTACATCTTTATCTGGATTTCCCCATATCTTGACATACTTAATTTTCTGTCTGGAAAGAAGAACAGTACCAACTGAATCAACAGCTGCACTTCACTGGTAAGGGATCAATTAACAAATTGTGAGGGCTGTTGCTATTAAGTTTTTGCTAACTAAACCTCTGTGGCTGTGAAGGAGTTCTGGCCCTGTTAACTCCAACTAGCCATGCCAATGCTTCATACCATACAGTTATGGAGTTTATTTTTACCTTTTTAATTCTGCTGCAGCTTTTGCAAAAGAGAAAAAGAAAAGTTTGTGTTTTCTAGTGCTTTTCATTTTTGCAGTATGACCCAATAAATATCAATTGTTACTACTTAACTGGTAAATGATCACTGAAAAACATCATAAATCATATTTGGAACATGTCCAACCGCATATTCTGTGACAAGTGCTATGAGTATACATCAGACACTAATCTATGTTCTTTGATGATAAGATGCTTAGAGCAGAAGTATGCAAAGCCTCATGAAGAACAAGAAGCCAGTGATCTCAACTCATGACTAATCTTAGTACCACAATATGTTGCCAAAAACTGAAGTTGTGGAGAAACACTATTTTCTGAGCTAACTTGCAGATCTCTTCCTGAAGCTTTTTCAAGCCTTTTTCAATATCCTGGTGAAGGCTGAAAGGGCCTCAGGATCTTTTTTCTTGTAGCATCTGCTGGAGGCCTTCAGGGAGCTGGTACGTACCTGAAGACAGTCAGAACAGCCTAGAGCTGAACAGGAGAAAAAGGAACAAAGACACAAATCTGAGACACAACTGAACAATTTCACCAGCCTGCTGCCCTGGGGAAGGAGCCACACAGTGGCATACTTTTGAAACCATGTAGTCTACTTTTCATATACACAGCTCTATGCTTTTTCCCTTCATCTATGTCTGTGCTCAGAAGAGAAGACAATAAGGATGAGTGTGTCCTGCAGGGGAAGAACTCACACACTGGACTAGGAATCAACATCTATGGAGCCCTCACAGTAAGCCATGACCAGAACAACACCAAACATTCCTTATCTTCATGTCTATTACGTCACTTCTCAGTTTATCATTCACCTGTACACTCATACAATGAGACTACTCATTAACCTGCAGGACTTCACAATACAGCCAGACACAAAAAACACACTTTCTCCTTTTTTTCTGAATGCTTTGCTAAAGTAATTGAAGCTAGAGAAGCACCAGCACTAGCTTCAAAGTGAATTCACTGACCTGTTTAATCACACTGGAGGCAGAGGTGTTTTGATGCAGCAGACCTGTAAAATGCTGCGTGCCTTAGCATTTATTTGCACACAATTTCCCAGGTTAGATTACAGATATTTATTTAGAGGTCTCATTACTAAGGTCTTTTAGGGATGCTTTTAATTCTGATCCACCACAGAGAGTCTTAACATCTTTATTCATATCAGCTAGACACATTAAGATTATTGCATCCCAGGACACAGAAAGAATTTTGACTTTGATTTATACAGCTGATCATAGATGACTCACATAACAGCTATTGTTCCTTGCCCTTTCATCTCCATACAAAGCTGGAGCCTATGGAAGTTTCAAAAATCTTACACAGGGCCCGTACCTTTCCGTAATGAAGGGAAGCTTAGTAAATAGGGCAACAACAGGCTACCAAGAGAAGTCACTTACCACTTAGAAGACTCTTACAAGCAGGATAAAAGTCAAAAAGAATGAAAGGACAAACTCAGTTATGTTGGACTCCACTAACACTGTAAGCAGTTTCACTCATTTCTATGTCTCTTAAGAAAGGACCTGTATTACTGCACAACTGTTCCATCCTTAAACATATATTGCTCTACTTTAGCGCTAGAGATACAGATGAACAAAGCCAGATTGAATATATATTCACCAGATTTATTTCTAGACCACCCAGATTTTCAAACAGAAATCTATATAGGCAGAACACAGCAACTCCTTTCACAGCTTATCTGATACAGATGAAGACTGGAAAGGCAGAGAAGTAGCAAAGGATTTTATGATTGTTTGTTTGAAAATGTCCACTCCTCAGATTGTACTTGCCAATTTTGGCAAGCTTAGGGTTCATCTTACCTTCAAGATAATTTCCATTAAGAGAGGTGCTGTAATTGGTGGCAATGAGGCTACTGTGTTCCCTTGGTCTCTTGTTTCTCTTTAGAGACCTGTGATCTTCAGTTTTCAGGAGGCAGAGTATTCAGTGGTCCAGAGGCATATGGATTCTGTCTCATTCTTGAGCTGGAGTCAGAGCCGCTGTTCCTGGGCCAGTGAACACTTTAACTGCCTCTTACAAAACAAATAAATGGTGGGGTACTGCAGAAGAGGCAGTGATCTCTGGTGGCCCCATGGCTAAGACAACCTTCACAACCTTTCAGGAAAAACATCATCAGAAACACAACTACTTGGTTACCTCAGCAAACAGACAAGAATTTCAAAAGCAAGGGTCTTTCAAGAGCATCCTTCTTGCAACTGGTCAGAAGGAGAAATAGGAGTAGCTGTGGCAGCTCTTTGCTGTGCACAAGGATATCAGAGAGGGTAAAGGAGCAGCAGCGAGCTGCCCAACTACAAGTGCTTCCCTACACTACAGATATGTCCAAATCAGGCCTGCCCAGAAGAGAAGCAAAGGTGACATCAGCTAACAACTACAGTCCAACAGCCCCATTTCTGTCAGGGGCCCAGAGCAAAGGTGCAAGTTAAGCACAGTAACCTAGAGCACAAAAAGTTTGTCTGATTTTTCAACACATTCTCTAGACATAAACCTGTCTGTGGTACCACCCCTGGCCAGAAGCTCTCTTTTCCCAAGTAGTTGTGTTGTTCCAGCTAGTAAAAGTGCTTTTTAATGTTTGACAAATTCCTTCTGGCACATGTGTCAGCAAACTTGAGGCCAAGGATTAATTGGATGGGGAAGTCAAAAGCACACTTCACAAAAACTTCTTCTATTGGTGCATTATATTATTTTGAGTCACAGTTGCTTAAACTGACAAATGGCAGCAAAAAGCTTTTAGAAGTGAAAAATTTCTGACTTAGCTAACAGATACAAAGAGAAGTGATAACAACTAATGGCAATTCAAAAGAAAACAGCATAGTATAATGTTGAATAAGGTATTTACTTTTTAAACAATGAGCAGCCCTGAACAACACAATTTTACTCTCATCTGCCTTAAGACCCAGAAACATAGAGCCTAATCTTTCGAGGTCCCTTCCAACTCCTAATATTCTGTGATTCTGTGATTCTGCAATTAAAGGTGTCACTCAGGCATCCAGGACATGGAGTTCTCTTATATGCTTCTTTCAAGTACTGAAGAAAAATATTAAGTTGGAAAATGCCTTGGCTGACTTTATCAGTGTTACTTTTAATTTTATATTTCTGCAGACTTCCTGTGCTTTGTACATGTGCAGAATCGTTCTGGCTGTATAGTGATGTGCAAACTAGTGAATATGTCTCCTAGCAACATTTCATACTTCCCAGGGAAAGGAATCTTAATGGTTCTCCTTATGATCATTTGCATTACTGGGATGAAGATAAGGAACAGAGCAGCACTTCACTCTAGAACTAAACACAGTATGAAAGTTGAACAATTCATGAAGCAATTTTAAATTATGATTTCTAACCAGATCTTTCCCTCAGTGCTCACACTTTGTCCCTTTCATGCAGTAATACCCCTCCCTTGCAGGAATACAACAGAATACAACTGGAATACAAAGGACACTGCATGTGCTGACACCCTTGATAAGGACCGCTGACAATGAGTGCCAGACTAAAACTGGCTCCATACTGGTACAGACATATCCTTCAGCAGAAGCACAGCAAATGGACAGAAACAAGGACAGGAGATGGACCTGAGGATCAAGGATGAGAGAAAAGCTTTTGGCTTCTAGGTTGGCTTTGTGCACCCTCCTTCAGAGTGACCCCTTCAGGGAGGTTCCAAAGGCAGCATAAATCAGTTTAAGCTGGTGGTACACTCTGGGATCACATTTAAGAAAAGAAGAATGTAAGAAAATGTAAGAACTGAAGTTTTTTGAATTAAGGGACACCACCAGCAGTAACACATCTCTGAAAGCAAGACACTGTTACATGGCACCTGACACCGAGAAGCTGAAAAGTGACTGAGAAAGGAATGGATGGGGAACATCACAACTCTCCCTGCGCATTTGTCTTTCTGTTGGAGCACTTTCCATTTCTGCATCCTTTTGCCTGCAATGAAAGAATTGCTAATAATCCAGCAGGGGCCTAAAACTAATATCAAGTCAGTCACACACTGTCTTCAACCATGCACAAAGAGGGAAAATGGGATTAGAGAAAAAGAAAAACACTTTTCTACAACTAGAGGCTTTGGTTGGTAGGTGCTATAAATCCATTCCTAACTCCAGGAGTTTTTCAGCAGCTCTGTAAGAAGTTAACAGTCACTTCTGTCTTGTAAAATGAACAATCACCTTTTACTGCAGGCGGATTGAAGGGACCAAGCATTTGAATTTTGGAAATTCAAAAATTTGAAAATGATGCCTATAAAGATATTGTTTCACTTCTTTTGAGCAACAGCAGAAAACAAGATCTTTTCAGTTCCAATTTGAAGGAGAGGATCAATCATTTTAAAAGAGGAAAAATCCTCCCTGTGAATGCTCTTTGGTAGATTCTTTTTGCCTCCAACTCTTCATAGCTCAGTAATTTCCTAAAGGAGAATAGGCATCTTTAGGTTTAATAAGAAATGATCCACAGAAGGGCAGAAGGCATACATAGCTCTTTCTTTTCAGTAAGTACAAGCAGTACCTGCCCATGCTGGGTGTGGATTCTGGACTGCTGCGAAGCCCAGTGAAGGATCTCTCAGCCATTTGCATGACAGTCAGGTGGGGAGGGAAAAAACACAGCCAAAGCCATGTTGCAGTGAATGAGGTCTCCACTAGCATTAGAAACGTGATGTAGAACACAGTGAAAAGCAGACATGATATAAACATAAACTTCTTCAACTTGTCCAGTTGAAGAAGTATCACAGAATCATAGAATCATTACGGTTGGAAAGGACCCTCAAGATTGTCGAGTCCAACCGATAGCCCTACACTACTCTTGTCTCTAGATCATCCCCTGCCGCACCACATCTACCTGCTTCTTAAAAATCTCCAGGGATGGTGACTCCACCACCTCCCTAGGCAGCTTATTCCAATACTTCACCACTCTTTCGGTGAAGAAATTTTTCCTAATATCCAATCTAAATCTGCTCTAGAACAGCTTAAGCCCATTCCCTCTCATCCTATCACTAGACGCAAGGGAGAAGAGGCCAACGCTCACCTCCCTAGAACGGCCTTTCAGGTAGCTGAAGAGAGCAATAAGGTCTCCCCTCAGGCACCTCTTCTCCAGGCTAAAGAGCCCCAGCTCCCTGAGCCTCTATTCATAAGGCTTGTTCTCCAGACCCCTGATAAGCCTAGATGCCCTTCTCTGCACCCTCTCCAGCACCTCGATATCCTTCCTATACTGCAGTGCCCAAAACTGCTCACAGTACTCAAGGTGTGGCCTCACCAGTGCCATCATTCCACTCCTAATTCCATACCATTTATATAATACTCATAATTAGTTTATAATTCTCTTTATATAGAAAAGTTTCTGCAGTACATTCAGTCCATGATTGCAGATCTTCATCTTCACCTCTCATACAAGTCTCTGAGGGCAGGAAGAATGTCATGGGTTTGCAGTGGTTCGTGTTCATGGGTTGTAGGTTCACCTGAAGGTGTTACTGGGTATCACTTGACAAAACAAATTCCTGTAATCACCATTGTGTTATCCTGAAAGACACTTATTAAACACTGTTAGTATTCAGCAGTTAACAATAAGCAAGTCTAAATCGAGTATTCTCACTCAGAGTTAAAATCTTTGAGGTACACACTGTATTTCACCATCTGTCATCATCACCCACCAAGAACGTCCAGGTCCCTGAGCAAAAGCAACCCCATGAATGGGTTTGCCTTTGCCTGAAGCAGGAAATACCCACACAGTTTTTCCTAAGAGATTCCTCTCATACACTACAGGGACTTTGTCCACTTCTACTGTATGAAGTGGGTCTGACTGAGCTGGACTGGCTTGATTGATGGATCCTCTGGTGTTAACTAACCAGGTGACTTCTACTAAATATTTATCCCAATTCTTAAAGGTTCCAACCCCCAATGTTTTCAGTATAGTTTTTAACAGACCATTGTATTGTTCAATCTTTCCAGAGGCTGCTGCGTGATAGCGGATGTGATATACCCACTCAATACCATGTTCTTTGGCCCAATTGTCTATGAGATTGTTTTTGAAATGAGTACCATTGTCTGGCCCAGTTTTCTCTGGAGTGCCATGTCACCACAAGATCTGCTTTTCAAGGCCCAGAGTAGTATTTCAGGCAATGGCATGAGGTATGTCTCCAGCTATCCGGTGGTTTCTTCCACCATTGTAAGCACATAGTATGAATCATGATGTAATCTGCCAGGCCTCCCCATACCTGTACTTCGACCATCGTCCCCCATACCACAATGGCTTTAACCGCTTAGCTTGTTTGACTGTGGTACACGTTTCAGAGTCATGGACAACCTGTGCAATAGTGTCCATAGTTAAATCCACCCCTCGGTCAAGAGCCCATTTGTACGTTGCATCTCTTCCTTGATGTCCTGAAGTGTTATAGGCCCACCTTTATGTTCCCAGTCCAAGTCTGTTTGGAACACTTTAGCAGCCTGATCTGCTTGTTGGTTGTTTTGGTATTCTTCGGTGGCCTGACTTTTAGGTACATGAGCATCCACATGACGTACTTTTACAGCTAGCTTCTCTAACCAAGCAGCAATACCTTGCACAGCATGGCAGCCCAAATAGGTTTACCTTTGCATTGCCAGTTATTGTTTTTCCACTGTTTCATCCATTCCCATAAGGCATTTGCTGCCGTCCATGTGTCAGCGTAGAGATAGAGCACCGGCTACTTTTCTTGTTCAGCAATATCCAAGGCCAGCTGGATACTTTTTACCTCTGCAAACCGACTTGATTCACCATCTCCCTCAGCTGTTTCTGCAACTTATTGTGTGGGACTCCACATAGCAGCTTTCCACCTCCTATGGTTCCCACAAGACAGCAAGATCCATCAGTAAACAGATCATATTGCTTTTCATTATCTGGCAACAGATTATATGGGGGAGCTTCCTCAGCCTGAGTTGCTACTTCTGGTGGCATTCCAAAGTCTTTACCTTCTGGCCAATCTGTGATCAATTCCACAATTCCTGGACAACTGGGATTTCCTGTCTGAGCTCTCTGTGTGATTAATGGAAGCTATTTACTCCATGTAGCATCAGTGACATGATGAGTGGAAGAAACCTTGCCCTTGAACATCCAGACTAACACTGGTAGCCATGGTGCCAGGACGAGCTGTGCTCACTTCTGAAGCAGCTCCGACTCCTTCATATGGTGCTAGTGTTTCTTTCTCAGTTGGAGTATGGTTGTCTTCGGAGCCTTTTTTACTTGACTCCAAAACCCTAGAGGTTGACCTTGAGTTTCCCCTGGTTCTTTCTGCCAGAGGTTTCAAGTAAGACCATTATTCCCCGCTGCAGTGTGGAGCACATTTTTAATGTCCTGTCCTGTTCGGACCGTCCCAAGGGCTACTGCTTGTACAATCTCTCGTTTGATTTGCTCAAAGGCTTGTTTTTGTTCAGGTCCCCAATAAAACTTGTTTTTCTTTTGGGTCACTTCACAGAGAGACTTTACAATTTGGCTGTAACCAGGAATATGCCTAAGGAGGCTTGTGTTTCCTTTTTGTCAGTTGGTGGGCACATGTTATTTTGTTAATGACCTCTGTTGGAATCTGGCAATGCCCATCTTGCCATTTAACTCCCAAAAACTGAATCTCTTGTGTGGGTCCCTTGACCTTGTTTCTTTTGATGGCAAATCCAGCATCTAAAAGAATTCCAATTGTTTTCTTACCTTTCTCAAAAACTTCTTGTGCTGTGTTACCCCACACAATGATGTCATGGATGTACTGCAGGTGTTCTGGAGCTCCACCTTTCTCCAGTGCAGAATGGACTCTCCATGGCAAATGGTAGAACTGTATTTCCACCCCTGGGGCAGTTGATTCCAAGTGTATTGGACACCTCCCCAGTGAAAGCAAACTGCAGCCTGCACTCTGGTGCTATAAGGATAGAGAAAAATGCATTAGCAATGTCAGTTGTGGCATACCACTTAGCTGCCTTTGACTCCAATTCATACTGGAGCTCCAGTATACCCGGAACAGCATCACTCATTGCTTGTATAACTTAATTCAGGCCACGATAGTCCACAGTTAATCTCCATTCCCATTTAAATTTTCACACTGGCCTTATAAGACTGTTAAACGGTGAGTGACCTTTGCTAATCACTTTCTTCCTCTCTAGTTGTTGAATTAGCTTTTTGATGGGAACTACAGACTCTCAGTATGATATTGTCATCGATGCATCACTTCAGTAGCAATTGACAACTTATGGCCCTCAACCTTCATCCGCCCCACTGCAGTAGACTCCTCTGAAAGTCCAGGCAAGACAACCAACTGTTCAATATCAGTCTCTACAGATGCAATCCCAAAAACCCATATATACCCACTTGGGTATTTATAACACCCTCTTTTGAGAAAATCTATGCCAAGGATGGGGCATCAGGACCAGTTACTATAGGGTGCTTTTCCCACTTATTCCCAGTCAGGCTTACTTCAACCTCTAATACAGTCAGTTCTTGGGATCCTCCTGTCACTCCAGTAGTAATGACAGATTCTGTACCTTTATGATTCAATGATACATTGTGCACCAGTATCTACTAGGGTTTTATACTTCTGTGGTTCTAACGTGCCAGGCCATCGAATCCACACAGTCCAATAAATTGTTATCCCTATCCTCCACCCAGCTGGAGGTAAGGCTCCTCTAATTCTGAGGGTAGTACCCAGTATTAGCAACTGAGTTTAACGGGTTTACAGCATTTACTGGGTTTACAGGATTTGCTAGATTCACAGGATTTGCCAAGTTCACAAAATTTGTCAAGTTCACAGGATTCATGTGGACCATGTGCACTGCATTTTCATCCTCCCTAATCACATTTATATTTGAGGACCATGAATTTTGAGCATCACATTGATGACAAGTGACTGGAGCAGTATTCTTCCACCTGAAATTCCGTCTATCCTGATTTTTGCCTTGTAACTGGTGTACTTGTGCTTGTAGTGCAGGGGTAGGCTTTCCATCCCATTTACTCATGTTTCCTCCGAACTCTTGAAGGAGAGACCAAAGGGTATGTCATGACATGTACTGTTGCGATTTAGCTGGTCTCACAGGAGCATGTTTCCTCTTGATGTCTTCAACAAGAGTCCATTCAGGAGAAGAAGAGAATCTTCTCTCCCTCCTATCTATTCTATCAATCAGTTTCTCAACTGAGTTCTTGGTTTCTCGAGCTATTTTCTCCAGAGCTGATACACAGGCCTGTAGTGGACAAGAGAAGCTATCTTCATACTGTCATACTCTGTTAGCCACTTCCATCACAGTTGGTTTCTTACCATCTCTTCCCCAGATCATTGTTTATAAGGTGTGGGAATATGTTGTTGGCACACTTTGCACAAACTTGAGCAGCATAGGTCATGTGCATTGTGCTGCATCAGGTTTTAGTACTGGCCTATCATCATAAATCACTTCTCGCACAGCTAGTTCTCTCGGGAATGGCATACCTTTTTCCATGGTGGTCCATTTGCTTGGGCAACATTCAATGTCATCCTTATAGTGATACCTCTCTCTTACAGCTGACAAGAGTCACCTCCAGAGGCTGCAAGTGCTGATACTTCTTGCAGTAGCTTTGTCAATGCCTTCATCTTTGGCCAGGAATCCTAGCTGTCTGGCCTGTCTAACATGGAGTTCAATGGAATCAGCTCCACTGTCCCAGCATTGGGCCAGCCAGCCAGTGAATGACTCATGATCATGACGGCCAAAGTCCTTTCTCACATTTTGCAACTCCTTCATAGATAGAACTCTAACTATAATGTCTCTATCTGATAAGATTGCCCTGTAAGGACTTGCTCCCTGTAAGTCTGGTCTAGAGGGACGTGTAGCCTGTGTGTCTTGTCTAGAGGGATTTGCTGTTCATGAGTCTGCTCTGTAAGGATTTGTTCCCTGTGAGTCTTGTTTAGAGGGACTCGCTCTCTGTGAGTCTGCTCTAGAAGGACCTGTTCCAGCAGAAGAACCTTCTCCAGGTGAACGTAGTACAGTGTAACCTGCTCCGTTATCATCTGACATATCTGAAAACACTGGGTGATCTGTTATTGTTAGGTGCTTTTTCCCAGTCACAGGAGCATCAGCCTTCACGTCTTTAGTCACAGAGATGTCAGGTTTCACTTCTGGTTTCACTACAGATGGACCTTCCCCATCACATGTTACTGGGGCAGTTGGGTTGGGTGAGCAAGACGGCAGGTCCTTATGTTTTTTCACAGGAGCAACTTGCACCTCTGCAGACTGAGTAGGAGTGGCCACAGTGGCTGATAGCATAGCTGTACTCTCTGTTGAAGTTGGCTCAGCTACAGAGGCAGAACTACTGGGGGGGAGTGAGGAGGCTTGTGGGCTCTTAACATCTCAAAGTTTGCAGGTGGTATCTATAGTGGCAGAGTCAGTGCAGGGGTGTGAGGAGGATTTGGGGCTCTGAGCAGCTGCAGGATCTGCTGCTGACAAGTCATGGCCACCTGGAGCCGGCTGGGCAGAGTCTGTTGCCGGAGACATGCAGGGCTCTGGGCCGTTTGTTGCCAAAGTTAGTGTAGTGGCAGAAGCAGTGTTACCTGTTGCTGTGGAAGCAGAGATGATAGGAGGAGGAGGAGACTCGGACCCTCTTGCTTCATCCGGTTTCACTGCCTGCGCTGCGCCAAGCTCTCCCGTAGGGGCGGAGGTGGGTGCTGTTACAGAGCTGGTGGGAGGGGAGGAGAAGGAGGCTTCCAGAGACACACCCTTGCGCAGACACCACACAAGAATGAGAATCAGAAAAATGGGCAAAAAATTAAATGCTAATGATAATGCAAATGGTGAAGGCAATGTGATATTTTGAATGTAATAACTGTATATGAAATCCTCACCATTCAATAGAATCTCAGACTTGTGTGGACTTAGTTTATAGTAAGAAGTATAACAGTCCGGGGAAAGACTGAAAATATAGTTAGCAACCCCTGTAGTACTGAGACACATCCATCAACCAAATAAATGCAATATAAAACAGTAATGAACCCAATAACAAAGTGGTAAAGATCACACAGTGCCAGTAGCAGAGACATCTGAGATAAGCAGTCAGAATAAATAAACAACAACAAAAGAAATGATAATGGGTAGGGAACATTGAGAAATTACACTTTTGTATTGAATCTAAAATTGACTGTAGAAGGAGCTGAAACGATTTCACCCACTCTATCATGATGCAAGCAGTTTGTTTTAATTTCTAATCCTTAAAGACTCTTAGAGAAAAAGATCTGATACTTTTTCAACTAAAAAAGCTGGAATTTGATTTCAGGCAATTTATCAGAACTCTAGTCTGGCTCCACATTGGGTGCCAAAAGCTGTCGAGGGTCAAGACTCTGCTGATCACCAACCCAATGACAGATGCTCCCTGTTACTCCCTTCACTCACTCCCATGTTAAGGGAAGGGGGATAAGAGAGACAGAGAGACTTGTGGATTGGAAAACAGAACTAAAACTAACTTTAATAATAATAATAATGATAAGTGAAATATATAAAAATATGTGCAAAACCCAATACCAAACCCCTGTTGACGGTAACTACGTTGCCACTGACACTGCAGCAGTAGGCCTCAGCAGCAGATGAGAGTCAGGCTCAGGGGTTGGATCCTGGGTTCTGGAGCCCCTATTACAAGAAGGATATGGAAGTGCTGGAGCGACTCCAGAGAAGGGCCACGAGAATGATCAGAGGACTGGAGCACCTCTCCTACAAGGACAGACTGAGAGAGTTGGGATTGAATGTTCAGTCTGCAGAGGAGAAGGCTCTGAGGGGACCCTATTGTAGCCTTTCAGTACCTGAACGGGGCCTACAAGAAAGCTGGCGAGGGACTTTTTAGGAGGCCAGACAGTGACAGAACTAGGGGAAATGGGTGTAAGCTAGAGGAGGGTAGATTTAGGCTGGATATTAGGAAGAAGTTCTTCACTATGAAGATGGTGAGACAGTGGAACAGGTTGCCCAGAGAGGTTGCGGAAGCCTCATCCCTGGAAGCTTTTAAAACANAACAGGTTGCCCAGAGAGGTTGCGGAAGCCTCATCTCTGGAAGCTTTTAAAACAAGGTTTGATGGGGCCCTGGGTAACCTGATCTAGTGGATGGTGTCCCTGCCAGGCAGGGGGGTTGGAACTGGATGATCTTTGAGGTCCCTTCCAACTCTGACAATCTTATGATCCTATGATCCTAACTTAGGGATCACTGAAGAGCAAGAGAAAAAGGAAGACCAGAAAGGAAAAAAAACAGTCTCTCAAGGGAGAATAATCTAGCCAGGGAGAATAATCTAGCAATCCTAGCAAGGGAGAGCTGACACCCAGTTTATATATCGGATATGATGTATATGGGATGGAATACTTTAGTTGGTTATTTTAGGGTCACCTGTCCTGTCTGCTCCTCCCTGAAAGTACAGCCTTACCCTGCTCCCCCCAACGTGAGACACAAGATTCAGCAGTGACCTTGCTTTGCATCCCAATCCCTGGTAGTAAATCTAAACATTAGGCCTTATCACTGCTAGAAGCTGGCAGTGTCTGCAAAAGCTTAGTCTCAGAAAGTGCAATTTTGCTCTGTTTCAGGAACTTAAAATCATTTAATAGAATTAGCTCTGTTCTATCCCAAACCAGGACACCTTCTCCCTGCATTACTCAATCCCACCCGTAAGTTAATTACATGTATTTTAACACTATCTGACTCCTTCTCATTCTAGAAGAAGTAATGTCTTGTAGATATGGTCAAGCTATGCTATCTCCTGACTGATGGTAAAGGGAAAAGGATTCAGAAGCATGTAACTCAAAGGAACTACCAGCTTGTGATGCCCAGCTAAGCAACACTCAAGTCTCAGAATAGCAGGGTTTTCTTCATTAATTTAAAAAAATATTTGATATCAATACATGGACTGCTAAATGTAGGGCTCAGTACTCCTGTGCATCATGGACCAGTTGTGGGTCTCAGCCGAAATGGGACATGACAGTAAACAGCCATTTTCTCATGATAAACTCCATGACAGGGAAGAAGATGAACAAAAAGCTCCTAATCTGAGGGGGTTGAGTGGAAACACAGAAACAGTGTTCATCAATACACACTTAGGTACATACAAGAAAAATATGAAGAATGGTTTGATTTTATGACCAAACTGATAGACAGAGTTAACAGCCAAGTCTCGAGGGTACTGAGATACTGACTGAAATCCCCAGCAGTTACCAGAAAATTTGGTTGTTTCAGACATGGTGCTCCTGGTTTGATGTCAGAAATGGAGTTATTTCAGCATCAACAACGGAATAAAGGTGGCAAAATGAAAAGTCCCAATGACAGTGTGGTTTTCAGCTTTTCTTCTGAGATACAGACCACGTGTGTGGCATGCCTTTAACACCCCTTGTACCCAAGGCATGGCTGAATCAAAAGGGCAGGCAAAGAAACTCTGCTACACCCTTTCAGTGTGCAAAGTAATAATAATATTGCTATATTTATTTCATGGATTTCATTCTATGAATCTTCAAAGCACCAAAAAAAACCCCACCATCACAGAAAAGTCATCTCTGCCACTCAAGGGATGTTTTAGATTAAATGCAGCTACTTTTTCATATACAAATTGATAACTCAGACCAAAAAATGAAGAATGCTGTAGATACAAGTAGAACGTTTTGCTCTAAACTGGAGCTTTGACAATGCAGGAAGGGCTACTCCAGCAAGATTTCCTTTCACAAGCTTTCACTGTGTCATCATCTGTCCAAACTACTGTCAAACATCTCTTCAAATTGAGTGGCTCATGAACTTTTGCCAGTATCCAACAGAACAGATTAATTCAGCAGCTTTATTTGCACTTTTGTCAGACTATTAATCTGAAAACAGTCTCTTCAGAATATGGAGAGAGAAGGTTTATGGAGTCTGCTCATCAACAGGCTGAGACAACCCAGAATGCCCCATAAGTCAGTTCATTGTTTCTGAAGGTGCAAATAACTAGGAGTTTTGCTTACATGCTCTTCTGGGCACAAACAGTTTATTCACATTTTTCTAACAAAGAGGGAGGGAGGGAGGGAGGAATTGGTTTGGGGTTTTTTTCCCCAATACTATTTAGAATCANAGGGGAGGTGCTCCAGTCCTTTGATCATCTTTGTGGCCCTCCTCTGGACCCGCTTCAAGAGGTCCACATCTTTTTTATGCTGACGAGCCCAGAACTGTACACAGTACTCCAGATGGGGCCTTACAAGGGCAGAATTTACTTTCAGTAGTGTCTTTCACGTAGGCTGTATCTGGCAGAGAGGTTTCTTTTTTAGAAAAAAATCACCCAGGGGAAACATTCTGGCAATTTAAAAGAAAAAAATCCCACTGATTTAATCAGGTCTTTGGTGATGCCCCAGTGATTTGTGCCTAAAAATAATTGTTTGGTTTGGTAATGGCCTTCCCCCAGACACATTTGCTCACAGCACCATATGACCTTCACTCTGATGGACAGTTTCTCCTCATCTTCTATCAATAGCCAATCCTATCACCTTCAAGCCTCTCAGTACATCATTACCTCCACCGTGATGCTGTCAGTCACATCTATGTCTTTTTATGACATTAAGCTATTTGTGAGCAGGAAATGGAACAACTCCTCATATGTCATTTTCATCACCATGTTTCCTCCCAGACAATATTATTGATGGTCCCATCAGACAGAGGCCTGCACCTTTTGGGTGCTGCTAGGATGAGCTACCTTTTCTCTTGCAGAGTCCATGTATCTGCAGTCCCTTTTCCCAGGCTGACTGACAAGACATTTACATTTAGAATGTGATTCATTTCTGCATGCAAAAAATATAATAAAGTGTGCAACTTAAAGCTCACTGTGAATTTAAAGTAGTTGCTTCTGTCAAGCACAAACTGAAGTATTTAAATTAAATCCAGCATTTCCCTACATAATGCTATCCATATGCAAAAGGAAAGAGATTATGTCTTGTGTAAGATTTATCAAAGTAAACTCAATTCATTTCAGGAAGTTTCTCAGTGCTGCCTATCTAAAGTCATACATTCTGCCAAATACGCATTGTATTAAAAAAAAGCTTCTAAATACTGAACATACTTGCAGCATTTATCAAAAATAATACATCCTGTGAATCTTACTGATTCAACTCAACATATCATTCCAGCTAGGTGTTCAAATAAAACATTTAGAAGCAATAAAGTTCCCTGAAGCCATTTTAATTATCGAATATCTAATTCTGTGCTCAAATGAGACACTGTAACAACAAGATGTCTTAAAAAATTGATCTAAAGCATAGAGTCAATCTACAAAGGCAATAAAAGCAGATAAAAAACAAATTTATATTTTAAATCTTGTAATCATGGCAAAATACTCTGAATATGCTAACACAGATGTCAACACTGATCAAACATACAGCAAAAAGCATACTGAGCCAAGTTGTTTTATGGCTACTTCCATAAGTACATACAACATCTAACGTGCACTCAAGGGCTAATATATATTCTGAATATCATAAATACACATGTTTTTGTCTGGTGAAGATTTACTGGGGAAGAATGACCTGGCTGGCCTGCTTCCCTGTGGGAGAGGCAGAGGCAGGAAGGAGAGTGGCACGGTCCACCCAGGCTATTTAAACAGAACAGGACCTGAAAAGGTCAGTTAACTAGCAGAGTGAGTCATGCGGGCATGTTGCTGCTGCCTGTGAGGTCAGTTTCTTGTATATCTAGAGGCATGGTTGTAACTCGGCTGAGGGCTGCTGTTACAAAAACTGTGGTCACCCAGACTGTGGCCTCAAGCAAATACGTTAGTCTCCAGGTCTCTGGCTGTGGAGAGTGCCAGAGCCTCCCATCTGCAATAGAAGGTAGCTGAGATAACACCTGTGACAGATGTAAACAGGTGAATGATCTGCTGAGTATGGTGGATGAGTTGAAGGAAGTCACAAGGTTATGAACTATGAGAAAATGTGAAAAGGAGATAGAATGGTGGAGCCAGGCTCTGCCATCTCTGAGAGAGGGGCAGCAGGTGAGGGATGCAAAAGAAGCAGGGGATCTCATCCCCTCTTGTTGCCCACAAAAAGACGAGCCAAGAGATGTTGGGAAATGGAAACAGGTCCCTCCCCAGAGAGGTGGGAGAGGCAAGAAAGACTCCTCCTGACTCCCCCTGTCTTCTCAGTTCCCCATACACAATAGGTATGGGCCTCTTGTAGCAGAAGGCTAGGCAAAGGTGGAAGATAGAGGCCTAAGTGAAACAGGTGGTTGGAGGAATGTTCAGGGCCATGGCAGAAGGCAAGTGCCTTCCTTGCCTGCCTCATTTCCCCAGGTGCCTCTGAGAAATAGATAATGAGGCCCTGCTGGAAGACAGCCAGTCTAAGGGGGATGTGGATGACAGGCAACCTGTATCAGAGGTCTTGCCGCAGTCTGTTAGGCTTACTGCACATATAACAAACTCTTCCACAAAGAAGAAGAGAAGACTTGTGGTCGTTGGAGACTCACTTGTAAAGGGAAGAGAGGGTCCAAAATGCAGGGTTGACCCTCTTCACAGGGAGTTCTGCAGTCTTCCTGGAGCCTGAATTAGGGATATTATTAGGGAACTTCCCAACATGGTACAGTCATTGGACTTCTGTCCATTACTGATCTCTCAGGCAGGTGGAGAGGAAGCTGTATCCTGTAGCCTGAAGGGAATGAAGAGAGATTTCAAGGCCTTGGGACAGTTGGTAAAAGGGTCTGGAGACCATTATTTTCTTTTCCTTACTTCCAGTACCTGACAGTGGTATCGAAAGGAGTACAAGAATTCAGTCCATAAATACCTGGCTCCAAAACAGGCAGGGCTTTGGGTTCTTTGATAATAGCTGGTTTTACAAGATATCAGGCCACATGATAGGAGGTGGGAAAGGCTTATCTTCCAGGGCAAAAAGGACTCTAGGATGAGAATTATCAGGGCTCATCCATAGGATTTTAAACTGGATTCAAAGGGGGTTGGAGCTGTTGCCAGGTCTGCAGCAGTGGGCCAGTGTTCTAGTACTAGTACGAATACAGACCAGAAGGCCTCCCAGTCTCTGAGTGTAGAATTGGCATGCTCAGCTCGCTCCCTGAAACGCTTGTATACCAATGCATGCAGCATGGGGAATAAACAGGAAGAGTTAGAAATCCATGTGAGGTCAAAGGGTTGTGATCTGGTGGCAATTACAGAGACATAGTGGGACAGCTCTCATGACTGGAATGTGGTCATGGATGGCTATGTCCTTTTTAGGAGAGACAGGTCTACAAGGCATGGGGTGGGAGTTGCGTAAAGACATGAGAGAGCAACTGGAATGTATTGAGTTCTGTCCAGGGGTGGATGAGGGGTGAGTTGAGAATTTATGGGTGCAAATTAAGGGGGAGGCTAGCACGGGTGATACTGTTGTGGGTGTTTATTACAGGCCTCATGAGCAGGATGAGGAAGATGATGAGGTTTTCTCCAGGCAGCTGACAGTGGCCTTGCAATCACAGGCCCTGGTCCTTATGGCGGATTTGAACTACACAGATATTTATTGGAAAGCCTACTCAGCCAGCCATTCCCAGTCCAGCAGGTTCCTCCAGTGCATTAAGGAAAACTTCTTGATGTAAATAGTGGATGAGCCCACCAGGAGAAGAGCGGAGCTGGACCTGATACTAAAAATAGGATCTGGTTGAAAAGGTAGAGGTTGAGGGCAACCTTGGCTGCAGTGATCATGAGATGGTAAGGTTGAGGATCTTCTGTGGTAGGAACAGAATACCTAGTAGGATCACAACCCTAGACTTCAGTAGGGTCACTTTGATCTTTTCATGAAATTGCTAGGGGAAATCTCATGGCACACCATACTAGAAGATAAAGGGGCCCAAGAGAGTAGGTTAATATTCAAGGACCACTTTTTCCAAGCTCAAGATCAGAGTACTCCAACACGTACAAAATCGAGGCAAGGAGCCAGGAGACCCGCATGGTTAAGTAGGGAACTGCTGGGCAAACTGATGTGGAAGAAGAGAGTCTACAGATCATGGAAAGAGGGGTGGCCAAATGGGAGGAGTACAAGACTGTTGTCAGAGGTTGTAGGGAGGCAACTAGGAAAGCTAAGGCCTCTCTGAAATTAAGTCTTGCAAGGGAGGTCAAGGACAATAGGAAGGGCTTCTTCAAATACAGTGCAGGAAAAACTAACCCTAGAGGCAATGTAGGCCCCCTGCTGAATGAGGTGGGTGCCTTGGTGACACATGATACAAAGAAGGTGGAGTTCCTGAATACCTTCTTTGTGTCTATACTGTTAGAGACTGTGCTCAGGAGCCTCAGACCCCTCAGCCCCGACATGATGTTTGGATAATGGAGGAGTTTTCCTTAGCTGAGAAGGACTCGGTTAGGGAGCAATTAAGCCATCTGGACATCTATGCATCGATGGGACCTGATGGGATGCACCCATGGGTGTTGAGGGAGCTGGCAGAAGTCATTGCCGGCCCCTCTCCATCATCTTTAATAAGTTCTGGGGAACAGGAGAGGTGCCTGGGGATTGGAGGAAGACAAATGTCACTCCAGTCTTCAAAAGGGCAAGAAGAAGGATCCGGGTAACTACAGACCAGTCAGCCTTCACCTCCATCCCTGGAAAGGTGACGGAACACTTTATCCTCGACTCTGTCTGTAGGCATAGCAAGGATAAGGGGGTCATTGGGAGCAGTCAGTATGGATTTACCAAGGGGAAGTCATGTTTGACCAACCTGATAGCATTTTATGAGGACATAACCAGGTGGATAGATGAGGGTAGGGCAGTGGATGTGGTTTATCTTGATTTCAGTAAAGTGTGTGACACTGTCTCCCACGGCATCCTTGCAACTAAACTGAGGAAGTGTGGTCTGGCTGATTGGGTAGTGAGGTGGGTTGTTAACAGTACTTTTTTGTCTATTCATTAACAACCTGGATGAGGGGACAGAGTACCTTAAATACCGGGTTTAGTTTTGGGCCACTCACTCCAAGAAGGACATTGAGGTGCTGGAGTGTGTCCAAAGCAGGTCAGTGAAGCCAGTGAAGTGTCTAGATCACAAGTCTTGTGAGAAGCAGCTGAGGGATCGGGGTTGTTTAGTCTTGAGAAAAGGAGGCTGAGGGGAGACCTTCGTGCTCTCTACAGCTCCCCAAAAGGAGGTTGGGACAAGGTGGGGGTTGAACTATTGGATGAGATTGGTCTCTTCTCCCAAGGAACAAGAAATAGGACATGAGGAAATGGTCTCAAGTTGTACCAGGAGAGGTCAGGTTGGACACCAGGAAAAAATTTCTTCACTAAGGTTTGTCAAGCCCTGGCACAGGCGGCCGAGGTCAGTGGTAGAGTCACCATTCCTGGAGGGATTTAAAAGATGTGTAGACATGGTGCTGAGGGACATGGTTTAGTGGTGACCTGGCAGTGTTGGGTTAATGTTTGGACCAGATGATCTAAAGGTCTCTTCCAATCAAATTGTTTATATGATTCTACAACTACTGAGCTCCAAACAGTTAAAAGGGAGAGCATAAGACTTATTTTTAAGTGCTTTAACATCAACCAAACACAGGTATAATTCCCCTTTTTGCTGAACATTCACTGAAGCTTTACCTAACCTGGTCAGCCTGTATCTCATCACTGGACTTTTGATGGACTTTTCAAATACCAGACAAACAAATGAATATGTCTTACTTTTCAGCTGAAATTCACCTTAACCTATTAATTAAAGAACACAAAAGTCAATAAAATCAATATATATTTGTAATTTAGTTTTGGGGTTGTTTTTTGGGGGGGTGGTTGTTTTGTTTGCTTGTTTGTTTTTTAGTTTTCAGTTTAAAACACAGGAAGGAGTTAGAACAAAAAGATTCCACTTAGGAAAATCAGAGCAATGCAATGCCTGACTCATAACATGTGCATGAATGTGCAGTCCTAAATGCCCTTCAAACCCCAACATCTACACTGCTGTGGTTATGATCTCTGTAATAGTCTTCCAGTAAATGCACTCAACATCACTTCTTTCTGTCCTTACATAGACAAAAACATTTACTGCTAACAAGTTACAGAGCCTAATGAAGTCAGACTAGGCATAAGGCTTAGTTTCAGGTAAAGGCACTAGAACTCTAGGGTTCACATACACACTGTGTCTTTACTTTCCCACTATAATCCCTCAGCCAATGGAGTCACTGGTGCCCAGAGACCATCTAAATATGACAAGCCAGTTAGGGTGACATCCAGTTGCCCCTAAATGGGTACCTAACACCACTTGAGATGCCTGAGTTTAGCCCCAGGCCTCCAACTGGAGGTCCAAAGAGACACAGATCCTCCCTGAATCCCTTAATACCTGCTAGCAGCATACAGCTTTTGCAAATTCTGTAGGGCATCCCAAACAGCACCAGACAACTGTGTTGTTTCAACCAAATGCCTCCCTTCAGTGCCTATTTTAGGATGAGCCCATCTGCTTTACAGGCCTGTTCTCTCTAACATGAGCTGAGACACTTGACTCTCATGCAGACACTTGCTGTGACAGCCATGGTGTTCCCTGGGGTGAGCCCCCTGGGGTCATGTTAGAGAGAGGTCCTGATGCATCCGTGAGAAGTGGAACAGCATGAACAAAATCAAGAACTTCCTGTGCAGAGAGACTCCCAGATGAATTTCCTGAAAAACAGAAAACTATTTTTTCTGGAAGTTCAAAATATGATTTTTCTCATTCTCATTCTCTGAACACTTTGAAACAGATGACAATATCTCCCTTGGCTACTGGTCTCAAAAATGAGATCAGCCGTAGAGACGTGGCACTGCCATTTTCAGAGCAAGTCCTGATTAAAGGATGAAAGTGTGATGCACAGAAGAAAACAAGTTTTCTAACACACAGCTGTAGGCAACTACAACTATTTGAGGCTTCATTTACAGAACAATGGGGAGTGCAGCTTCTAGAACCTGTTACTTTATCCACTAGTTATCATTAAAGCTGATTAATGCTCCCCATTCAACAGCAAAAAAACCCACAGTTCTGCAAGGCTCTCACATCCAAGAGGCATATACATTTCACAAAATATCTGATGCCCAGCACAGCAAAACTATTTTCAACACCTCGTTCAAAGGGTAGAAAATCTCCTACAAAAGTGTTCTGGGTACTTCAATAATAAGCTCAATAATGAGACAACTACACACTTGTAAACTTATTTTTTAATAGGCAGCTCAGTACCAAAATGCAGCACAACCAAATTCTGCTTTGCAAACACAGATCAGCTCCTTCACTCCCTTGACCTGCAATTTTCCCCTCCACTTTATATAAAAAATAAAGCAAAATGGGTCTCTCTTTTCTTTCTTATTCATCTTACAATGAAGTGCAGTACATCTACTTCCACACTCACATTTTATTTCCTCTGGTTAGGAAATTCAGTATTTCATCTCTTTTACTGATAGAACTATAATAGAGCATGTTGAGAAAAATGGGATTTCCTTCCCCTTTTCGTCTATCTGGGAAGGAAATCCTGCACCTGAGCACGTGCAGAAGACCCCAAGGTCTTCTGGAGCCTTGGAAATCTAAATGGCAGTAACAAGTAATGGTTTTTCATCTGCATTTCTGGTGTAGTCAAAGTGGCAGAACTCAAAGATTCCCATCACATACCTGCCTTGAGAAAACCAGGTAAACTGTTTCTGCCCCAAATTCTTCCCCGTTGCACAGCAGGTTAGAAAATCATAGTTAGACACCTCTTTCTGCAACTGAACTAAGCGTTTGCTGAAGTACAGCTTATAGTTTTCTTCTCAAGGGGCTCAAAGAAGTGTTCTGCAGAATTAAAGCTGTCCCGGTTTGGGTTAGAATAGAACTAATTCTGTTCAGTGATCTTACTTTTTAGCTGAAGCTCCTCTAAGAAACTGCACTTTCTGAAACTAGCAGCATGTTTTCACAGACACTGCCAGCTTCTAGCAGTGATAAGACCTAATGTTTAGATTTACTGCCAGGGATTGGTATGCAGAGCAAGGTCACTGCTAAATCTTGTGTCTCCTGTTGGGTGGTGCAGAGTAAAGGCTGCACCTTCAGGGAGGAGCAGATAGGACAGATGACCCTAAACTGACCAACTAAAGTATTCCATCCCATATACGTCATATTCGATATATAAGCTGGGGGTCACTCCCCCCATGCTAGATCTTTTCTTTGATTTTTCTTTGATTTTTCCTTGTTGGATCTTTTCTTGTTGGATCTTTCTTTGTTAGATCTTTCCTTGCTAGATTTCTCTTGGGGGATTCTGATTCCTGATTCCCTCGTGAGATTTCCCTTTCCTGANTTCCTGATTCCCTTGTGAGATTCCCTTTCCTGATTGCCGGATTGCTGGATTGTTTTCCTGTGCTTCGGTGATCCCCAAGTTCCTGCATCCAGTACCAGGATCCAGCCCCTGAGCCAGACTCATCTGCTGCTGAGGCCTACTGCCACAGTGTCAGTGGTGACATATTTACCATCAAGGGGGGGATTTGGGTTCGGTATTGGTTTCTGTACATATTTGTATATATTTCATTTAATATTATTGTTATTATTAGTTTTATTTTCCAATCCACAAGTCTCTCTGTCTCTCTCTTATCCCCTTTCCCTTCCTGTGGGGGAGGGCAAGGAGGGTAAGGGGGAAACATCTGTCATTGGGTTGGTGGTCAGCCCAGCCTCGACCCTCGACAAAAGCTCAATTTGCTGTGCAATATACTGAAGTATAACAGTACCCAGTCCGTCTTCTAAACAGAAAAGTGGTCATACCATTTCCTCCTTGGAGAGGAAGGAGGAAGTCCTCCTTGTGGAGGACCATAGCATGTATATAGCTTATATCATACTACCACTGAACAAAGTTACTGGAGTGCACATGCCCTGGAGTTTTGCTTGTAGCCTTCCCATCCTTCCCAACTCTGGTGCAGTTTATACACAGTATTGAGATATTTTCTTATAGATTCAGTAGGTCTGTGTGTGTGTATAAACCTTGTATATCCCCGTGCAGTCTCTATAGGGAATAGCTACTGCCTTTCTAGGTGCTGTACCATAAAATCTCTGCAGCAGACCAGAGACCTCCTTCACAGAGGACTGCTATGGAAAGCAAAGGTAACAAAGTTTTGCCTTTAACCCCAAGAAGTGAGGACACAGAGGTTAAACTCTCACAGTCAGCATAGCCTTTACATCTCTGTTCATGAGTCCATAAACACTATGTTCAAGAGGCATTTCTATACCCTTACAGCGTGATTTCCTCATTTCTTAGAGGAAGCTTGGTATGGCCATCCAGGCTGACTACCCACAAGAAAAAAATGTCTTGTAGGCTGATGGGAAATAAAGGTTTGAATATGTTTAGCTATTGCAATATGATTTGTTTCTTGATGCTCAGAGGCTCTTTTGGAGGAGTATGTTTGAGTATATGCCAAAAGAATACAACTCTTGCTTAAATTCATGTCAATGCAGTAAGGCTTTAGTGTGTAAGCTACAGAAAAAACATAGTTAAAAAGATGGAGAAAAAAAAGGGAAAAAGCTTAAGAAAAAACAAGGAGCTAACTATTCTCATTGAAGATCCTTTGCTGAGATAGACAAATGATCTATAAGTTGTGTTTGTCACCACCTCAGGACGCGTTCACACTGTGCCCAGGACAGCCTGCAGGGTGCATGGCTGAAGTGTGCTGGTTCCTGTCCTTCACAGAAGTCTTTCTGCTGCGTTCCCCTCACAGTCTGGAGCAGGGAGGCACTGTTGGTTCCTGCTACATCATGCAGTTTAGCCAAATACAGGTCTGCCTAGGTAATAAACCTGGTGCACTTCACCACTGAAATCCCAGTATTTGTGTTTTCCCTTCAATTTATCAATGTATCTTGGCTGCTTTAATAAAAACTATCAAGCATCAGAGCTCAAGCATGGAATCTCAGGAATGCCTAATTTGAAGTCAGCAGTTCCCAAGCCTTCTACCTCAGTGGCTCTTTAGGGGCTTCCTTTTTAAAAAATATGTGTTTTGGCAAACCTTGTCAAAGAACAGTACACAAGCTTTACGGGTAATCTCATTCAGACAACAGTACATACAGATTATAACCATATATCTGACACCTCCCTACTGAGACTGCATAGACCAAAGTCCCTGCTGGATGCAGATTCCTAGCTGCTTCAGTGAGCAGCATCAATGCTTAAATAAATGGGCAGAGCAGCCAGATTTTCATCCTTCTGAATGTTTCTTTCATCCTTCTGAATAAACCTCATCTTTATTCAGAATTATTGTGTGTATATAAATATACAAACACAGGTGCTGAGGAGCTGGTTGCCAGAGAACACAGGCAATCTATCTGAAGGGCGTATTTGACAGCTTCACTAATTTTAAATATATTCTAGGAATTATCCATTATTCCCACATGAACTTGAGTCAGAGAGAAACCCTGAAGTGCTGAAAGCTGTATTTGGGGCAATTCAGTCAGAATTAATCTCTCAAACATGGCTAAAGAAAATAGCAGGCCACGGAATGCTCCAAGAACTGAGAAAGGTTGCAAAATTCCTTATTAGTAGCAATAAGATCTAAGCAATGCAGCCATTTGCTGTGAACAGCAGTCAAACTGCCAACTTGAATACATCTACAGGCTTCAAATAAAACAGCCATCCACGAGGTTCATTAAGAGGAAGCAGCAATAGCCTTTGGCTTTGACTACTTTTGTGTCAATCTACTCACTTCTGTGAGTCTGGTTGTTTCCAGACTGTTGTTGGAGCTGTTTCCTTTGGATGGCCACATGCTGCAAGAGGAAAGCTGTATTCCAACCTTCCAACAAGACCACAGTCCTTTGCTCTGACAGGAGGGATCTCAAATTTTGTTGTTGTTGTTGTTGTCTTCTTAGCAAAAAAGAAAGAAAGTTATCCCTCCAGCCTCACAAAGAAGCAGAGAATTGCTGAGCAGTGCTGAGAGGACTTTCAGGCCGTGCTTCACACCATAGATCCTGAAATGGGAGAACTGAGACATATTTGTTGGAGGTAGCAGACTAGGAAAAGAAGGGAGAAAAGACTTTTAGAGCTGTCTAGTGACTGAGACAGGAAAATCAGTCTTTCAGAGCCGTTATTGTCTCAGTTCTCCTTTGAACCTATCCTCTGTTGACTCTGCACTGCAACCAATCAAGCCCCATGAGTAGCAGTTTGCATTTGCAGCTGATTGCATCTCCTCAACCTAACCAGCAGTAAAACAAAACATGTGAGCAACCAAAAAGGTGGCAAATGTTTGAACTGCAGTCTCCAGGATCCAGACAAGATCTTTCCTGTTTTCTAGCCACTGTCAGATAAACACACTCCCGCACAGAAACACTGTGAGTTTGTAAAGAAATTTCTTGGTTAAATTGCTCCAGGAAAAACATTTAAGGAGCAGAGGAAAATGAAGAAACAGTTAAATTAGAAGATTTTGATTTTCAGACCAACTGCTCCTGAGAACATCTGCAAAATAAGGTACTGATTTTTTCAAGTTAATAAGAATATAAACCTTAAAGTTATATTGCTACCTCTACTGATTTTCAAAAGATGGAGCAAACAGAACAGTATTGCGCCTCCAACTCTGATATCACAGAATCACAGAGTATTAGGAGTTGGAAGGGACCTCAAAAGATCATCTAGTCCAACCCCCCTGCCGCAGAAGGATTCCCTAAAACAGGTCACACAAAAGAGAGTCCAGACAGGTTTTGAATACCTCAATAGATGGAGACTCCACAACCTCTCTGGGCAGTCTGTGCCAGTGCTCTGGAACCTGAACTGGGAAAAAATTTCTACGTGTGTTCACATGGAATCTCCTATGCTTCAGCTTACAGCCATTGCCTCTTGTCCTGTCACTGGGCTTCACTGAGAAGAGCCTGACCCCATCCTCCTGACAGCCATCCTNAGGTCACACAAAAGAGAGTCCAGAAAGGTTTTGAATACCTCAATAGATGGAGACTCCACAACCTCTCTGGGCAGTCTGTGCCAGTGCTCTGGAACCTGAACTGGGAAAAAATTTCTACGTGTGTTCACATGGAATCTCCTATGCTTCAGCTTACAGCCATTGCCTCTTGTCCTGTCACTGGGCTTCACTGAGAAGAGCCTGACCCCATCCTCCTGACAGCCATCCTTCACATATTTAAAAGACTAGATGAGGTCACCCCTTAGTCTCCTCTTGATATATAGCTATATACATCTCCTACCTATATATACTATATATATAATATATATAATGTAATGTATATATATCTCCTACCTATACTTACTATATATCCCACCACAACTGATCTTGTTAAGCTAAGCAGAGTTATTCTACTGAAAGGCAAGGTGGCATGAGTTACTTAATCCACATTCCAGCCAAGGTGCTTAATGATTGTCTCAGTCTGCCACCTTGCTTTCTCCACATTACAAATGCAAGCAGCCCCAAAGAGCAGAGAGATCACAGAATCCAGAAAGCTCTGCAGCTCCACTTCAGTCTTGTTATTTCAGACTTGAGATAACCTTATCCTCTACTGAATGTCCTCTCCTCACATATGTTCTTCAGGCCACCACCTGAAACCTAGTGCTGGAGCGAGTCCAGAGAAGGGCCACGAGAATGATCAGAGGGCTGGAGCACCTCTCCTACAAGGACAGACTGAGAGAGTTGGGATTGTTCAGTCTGCAGAAAAGAAGGCTCCGATGAGACCTTCTTCTGGCCTTCCAGTATCTGAAGGGGGCTACAAGAAAGCTGGAGAGGGACTTTTTAGGAGGTCAGATAGTGATAGAACCAGGGGAAATGGGTGTAAGCTTGAGGAGGGTAGATTTAGATTAGACATTAGGAGGAAGTTCTTCTCTGTTAGGGTAGTGAGACAATGGAACAGGTTGCCCAGAGAGGTTGTTGAAGCCCCATCCCTGGAAGCTTTTAAGACAAGGCTTGTTGGGGCCCTGGGCAACCTGATCTAGTGGATGATGTCCCTGCCAGGCAGGGGGGTTGGAACTAGATGGTCTTTAAGGTCCCTTCCAACTCTGACAATTCTATGATTCTATGTCCACATTACTCTTGACAGACTTGACAGATGGACACTCTTTACTTAACGTTAGTAGTTTGCTCATCTGTTCTCTAAATTTTTTCCTAATATTTTTCTCAAATTGTCTTTCTAGTCCCAGCCACTTTGGACACAGAATCAGGTTCATCCCTGACTTGGTCCAACAACCTTGCCTGTGGGGTATGGTTCTTTCCATTTATGGGTTGTTAGATTTGTGGGAAGGAGAGTTCATTGTTTTCACATCACTCTCCTATCCTTTTTTATAGCTTTGTATTTTTAATCCAGAACCTTAAAAGTTTTGCATCGATTTTTTAAGATGTGAAGAGTAAAAGATTCAAAGGTAGCTTTTCCACAGAACTGCAAGTTCTTTACCAGGTACCACAGAAGAATTTTACCTTTTCTGTGGTAGCTGTAGCATCCAAGGTAACAAGAGGCAAGGTGTCTAGACAGATGCTCTGCCCTGAAGTTTAGAGATGTAACACAATACATGGCACAAAAAAGGTTGTCTGACAGTGATCTGACCTTTCTCTTCCTTTCTGTTTTGCAATCATGCAAAAAGCAATATGGAGAATTGGGGAGAAGAAACAGAATCACAGAATCGCCAGAGTTGGAAGGGACCCATTAGGATCATCTAGTCCAACTCCTGTTTAGGCACAGGACAACTCCACTGTCACACCATGTGCCTACGTGCCTTATCTAAGTGCTTCTTAAATTCCGTGAGAGTAGGGGCCATGACAGCCTCCCTGGGGAGCCTGTTCCAATGCTCCACCACCCTCTGGGTAAAGAAGCTCCCACAAATATTCAATCTAAATTTCCCCCAGCACAGCTTCATGCCGTTCCCCCGTGTTCTGTCGCCAGCCACCAGAGAGAAAAGGCACCCACTCCTCCTTTCCTGGTGAGAAAGTTATAAACAGCTATGAGGTCTCCTGTAAGTCTCCTCTTCTCCAGGCTGAACAGACCAAGTGCTTTCAGCCTTTCCTCATAACACTTCCCCTCCATTCCCTTTACCATCCTTGTGGCCCTCCTCTGGACATTCTCTAACAACCTCATGTCCTTCTTGTACTGTGGCGCCCAAAGCTGCACACAGTACTCCAGGTGAGGCTGCACCAGAGCCGAATAGAGTGGGATCAGTACTTCCCTCAATCGGCTAGTAATAGAGCGCTTTATGCACCCCAGAATCCTATCGGCCCTTGTAGCCGCCAGTGCACATTGCTGGCTCATATTCAACCTATCATCTACTAAAACATCCAGATCCCTCTCCACAGTACTGCTCTCCAGTCTCACATTCCCCAGTTGGTAAGTTGGTTTTGGGTTGGCCCTACCCAAGTGCAGAACCCGGCAATTGTCCTTGTTAAATTTAATACGGGTTAAGGCAGCCCAGTCCTCTAATCTATTAAGATCCCTCTGAAGTGCCTCTCTGCCCTCTCTAGAGTCAACAGCACTTCCCAATTTAGCATCGTCTGCAAATTTGCAGTATTCTCTAGAAGTTGTTTGGTTTTTTTATCAAATTGGACACTCAAGTTGTTTAACACTCATAAAATTTAACCCTCATAAAATGGGCCAGTTCAACTGGATTAAGTTGCATGATGAAGCTGCAACACTGGCATAGTTCGAGAGTTGTGAAGCACCCATCATGGGTCTTTCCTTCTGTAGACAACACAGTGGAAACTTTTCCCCAGAACTTACAATTTTTACCCTCTCTTCAGAGTGATGAAAATATTCCTTTCCCAAGGAAATTTCCCAAGGAATTCCCAAGGAATATTTTACATGCTCCATCATTCAGATTTGAAGGCTACAAACTAACTTTACTGGAAACTAGTTGTGATGAGACATATGTCTGTTGTGCCCCATCACAAGGGCCACTTGTCTTTAGGTATGGTAGGGAGACAGTGTTCCTCCCTCATAATCACATACACTGACTCAGCAGGTGACACAAAGAGAAACACAAAAGCAAACAAAGAAGAAAATTATTTCCCATTCTATTTAATTTTTTTACAAAACTTGGAAAGCTCTTTAAAGCTGGCACTGACATAAATAAGGACCTGTAGCTTTTCAAAAAAACATTCCAGCAGTTCATATAACTAAAACCACAGGGAAAATTTAGAGCACAAAAGAGAAAGAACACAATATACAGGAAGATGTACTAAGCCATAACTTCCCACTAATGTCAAAATAACAGCAAAAAATGCCTATTAATATCGGACATAGGAACAAACCCCCTTTATTTTATTTCCAAAAATACATACAATACAGGTGGACCAGATTTATGAATCACAGAGAATCACAGAATCATTACGGTTGGAAAGGACCCTCAAGATCATCTAGTCCAACTGATAGCCCTACACTACTCTTATCCCTAAATCATCCCCTGAAGAAACACATCCATCCTCTTCTTAAAAACCTCCAGGTATGGTGACTCTACCACCTCCCTGGGCAGCCTATTCCAATATCTCACCACTCTTTCAGTAAAGAAATTCTTCCTAATATCTAATCTAAACCTACCCTGGCACAGCTTAAGAATGTCAAACTAAGCTACCAACTGAAAACCAGCTGTATCTTCCACACCCACAGTCATCTTCTGGTCTCTGAAAAGCTCTGTAGAGCTTCTAAGACTTAAGACACACTTTTAATTAGACAGGTGTGTTTTTCTCTTAAGCTACACCACCTCCTACTTTCTTTTCTTTATGTACACCTTTCTCCCATCTCATTTTGCTGTTAATCACAAATATATAAAGTGATTGTAATTTTGGAAAACAATTATTTCTTACGTAGTCTTTTCTTTGTTTCATATGACAAAGCTACTAGTCATATGAGAAGGAGAAAAACAAAAACAAACAAACAAACAAAACACCAAAAAAACCCAACACAAAACCAACTCTCACAGTTTCCCCACAAAACCCTGAAGTATTTGGGAATGTTTTGAGAAACAGAAAGTGCATGTTCATACATAAAAGCAAATGAATGACCACATATGTTTGCATAGTGATTCTTAGTTGCGGGCCCAAATATCATTGGCTGGGCCTGAAAAAATGAGGCCACCAGAAACCCAGAGTACTGAGAAGTACAGTGCAGATACTCCTGCTCTCTCTTCTTGCTGTTACTAAGCCTCATGCTATCCAGGTTTTATGTATAATCAATGATTCTAAATTTTCCTACATGATAGAGGAGTGCAGTCAGTCCGCAAAGAGCAACCGAGCAGCCTTTCAGATGCTTCAGGCAGACTAAAAACAAGATACTACCAACTAACTAATTTACTAACTTGCAAAGCTCTAAGAAAACAGCATCAGACAGAAATGACACCAACCTTAACTTGGGATTTCCTGAGCTTGAGTATCACAGCCTCCTGTGGTATGCAGGCTATCTGCATGGCCTTACATCCTAGAGATTAGATCAAACTTATTTTTTTCAGTGAAATGTAGTGTGCCACAAAAGTGCTTTGTATCATCACAAATCTATCTGAAAGTCTATATTAAGCTTGGTTCAAGACTTCAGCTGAGGAAAACAGAAACACAGCGGAAGCAGCAGGTGACTTTACCCTCTTATTCAGTGGCTAGCACACTTACACTGGCTGTGGAAGACTTGAATTTCATGTCTTTTTTCTGCCCAAAAAGGCAGAAGAATGGCTATGTGCCATGGGGATTTCCCAGCCAGGAAGATCAACAATTCTGTTGATGTATAATTAAGTACTGCATAATTAAACAGTTGCATCCTTCTTGCTGTCTGTATGTGCAAGTAACCTCTGCCACCCTGATCACTCCTGCAGCATGGACTGAGGGACACATATGCTGACAAGGAAGTCCACCTTGAAATATAGGACTCCAATTCACATCTCAGCCTAAAATCCAGCCATTACAAGACTTTCACCTCCAGAGAAACACTCAGTCAGCCACAAAAGAGACCAGTCCTCTGAGCTAAACTGCTTTGTTTTCTACCAAGCAGACAAATACCCCTTAGAAAAAAGTTGGGTGCAGACTCGAAAAAAATATTTCATAAACATTGTCTGCATTTTTTGCTAAACCCTATCTCTGTCCAAATAACATTAAAGTAATAATACAAGAACTTCTTGTTCAACAAATTTCAACATTGGAGGAGTAAGGAAAAACAGCTCCCCGTGATGAATGGGACAAGGTACCTTTGCTGGAACTGCCTCCGGTTTTTATCGTGTCCCCATAAACATGATGCATAACAGTAACGAAGTCAGAGTAATATGATATTAAAATGACAGTTACAACAATAAGAAGTGATCAATCATGTACCTGGACTGACAATTTTATTGGTGCAATGGGTCATTATTACAACAGGACATTTTATCTCACAAAAAGGTATTTCAAGGAAAAAAGAGGACTACAGGACCAGCTACATTACTAGCATAATAATTACATCCCATAGTTGTATTTCACCAAAAGGAAAAGACAATAACATGTCATAAACCAAAGTGACATCTAAAACTTTCTTCTCAATCACAATAAGCCTTTTGACATAATACTACAGGAAGCCTTTTGTTTCTCCTAAATCTTTGTCACAAAATTTGACTCTACCTAATGAATGCACCTATGCAGAAAACAGTACCTTTATTTTGCTGCAATGAAAAGAGTGTTTCTGTGATGACAGAATCATAAAATCACAGAATATTAGGAGTTGGAAGGGACCTCGAAAGATGATCTAGTCCAACCCCCCTGCCAAAGCAGGATTCCCTACACCAGCTCACACAGAAGTGCATCCAGACAGGTTTTGAGTACCTACACAGAAGGAGACTCCACAATCTCTCTGGGCAGTCTGCTCCAGTGCTCTGGCACCCTCACTGTGAAAAAATTTCTACATGTATTCACACAGAATCTCCTATGCTTAGGCTCACAGCCATTGCCTCTTGCCTTTTCACTGGGCTTCACCAAGAAAAGCCAGACCCCATCCTTCTGACACCCAACCTTCACATATTTAAAAGCACAGATGAGGTCACCCCTTAGTCTCCTCTTCTCCAAGCGAAAGAGAAACAGCTCCCTCAGCCTTTACTCACAGGGAACATGTTCCAGCCTCTTCATCATCTTCTTGGCTCTGTGCTGGGCTCTTTCCAGCAGTTCCCTATCCTTCTTCAACTGAGGGGCCTAGAACTGGACACAATATTCCAGATGCAGCCTCACCAAAGTAGAATAAACGAGGAGAAGAACCTCTCTTCACCTACTAGGCACACCCCTTCTAATCCACCCCAGAATCGCATTGACCCTCCTGGCCACAAGAGCACACTGATGGCTCATGGTCATCCTTCCATCCACCAGGACCCTCAGATCCCTTTCCCCTTCACTGCTCTCCAACAGGTCAGTCCCCAATCTATGCTCATACATGGGGTTGGTCTTTTGCAGGTGCTAGACTCGACACTTGGCCTTGTTAAATTTCATTCAATTTCTCCCTGCCCAACTCTCCAGCCTGTCTAAGTCACACTGAATGGCAGCACAACTCTCCGGTGTGTCAGCCACTCCACCCAGTTTAGTATCATCAGCAACTAGCTGAGAGCACACTCTGTTGCCTCATCCAGGTTGTTAATGAAGAGATTGAAAAGCACTGGTCCCAGTACCAACCCCTGAGGGACTCCACTAGACACAGACATCCAACTAGACTCCATCCTATTGACCACAACTCTCTGGCTTCTGTCCTTCAACCAGTTCACAATCCACCT
>VWZX01000325.1:0-15888 GCA_013399015.1 Galbula dea | reverse complement strand
TTTTCTACGTTTTGGGATGCTCTGATCTTGATCTTGGAAGAAGTGGTCCTTGAATGTTAACCAACTCTCTTGGGCCCCTTTATCTTCTAGTACCCTGTGCCATGAGATTTCCCCTAGCAATTTCATGAAAAGATCAAAGTGACCCTACTGAAGTCTAGGGTTGTGATCCTACTAGGTATTCTGTTCCCACTGCACAAGATCCTGAACCCTACCATCTCATGATCACTGCAACCAAGGTTGCCCTCAACTTCTACCTCTCCAACCAGCCCTTCCTTGTTAGAGAGTGTCAGGTGTCCAGCAGCGCTCCCCTCCTAGTGGGCTCCTCCACCATTTGTGCCAAGAAGTTATCCTCAATGCATTGGAGGAACCTCCTGGACTGGGAATGGCTGGCTGAGTAGGCCTTCCAACAAACACCTGGGTAGTTAAAATCCCCCATAAGAACCAGGGCCTGTGATTGCAAGGCCACTGTCACCTGCCTGGAGAAAGCCTCATCATCTTCCTCCTCCTGATCAGGAGGCCTGTAATAAACACCCACAACAGTATCACCCACACTAGCCTACCCCTTAATTTGCACCCATAAACTCTCAACTTGCCCCTCATTCATCCCTGGATAGAACTCAATACATTCTAGTTGCTCTCTCACATAAAGAGCAATTCCCCCACCACACCTTGTAGACCTGTCTTTCCTAAAAAGGACATAGCTATCCATGACCACATTCCCGTCATGAGAGCTATCCCCCCATGTCTCTGAAATTGCCACCAGATCATAACCCCTTGACCTCACACAGATTTCTAACTCCTCCTGTTTATTCCCCATGCTGCGTGCATTGGTATACAGGCATTTCAGGGAGCGATCTGAGCATGCTAATTTTACCCTGGCGGGGTGGGAGGCCTTCTGGTCTGTATTAGTACTAGCCCTAGATCCTTTTCTTACAGATACTCATTTGCATGCCTACACAGCCTAGCCAACTCATTGCCCACTTCATAAACTGTTTATTATTCTCCCAATCTGTTATGCATTGTTTCTTTTCATGACCCCAGAACCCCCAGAAGGAGATGAAGAAGAAATGGATTGCCACAACCCTGTAAAGTCAGTGGTAAAGAGAGGCCTTGCCTTGAAATAATGTAAATTAAATTGTATCTATTAAATGCTTCATTATGCTATATCTATTACCTCTAAGTATATTGTCCTCAATAGACACAAAAATGTGTAGCAATAAAACTTATTGAAAAAATTATAACAAAATAATCTGGTTTTATCCTTAAAAAAAAAATCCACACAAAACCAAAATAATAAAAAAAAGACAATAACAGATAAACTGTGAGGAAATCTACCACTGTCAGCAGTTTCCGTGTATTCTCCTTCAGTGGAAATCTTCTAATCTCAATAAATATATCAACTTACTTTTATATTCTCTTACAAAAAGTGGCAGACAGCGTCTAGAAAAGCATCAGCCGAAGCAACAACACAACTTTTAATTAACTGGTATATCATGCAGCAGAAGGCTGTTATCACTTTGCAAGCATCAAAACATATTCCTGCAGGGCAAAATTCAGCCTTGGAGTATACAAGATAACTGCTTCAAAAGGTGTTATGTTTCTAAGACAGACAGATGAGCCTTCAGTTAAAATTCCTTCAGAAAAGCCTCCATGCTATCTCTGAGCATACACTGAAGGACTATTTCATGTCTCCCAGTTTAATGGGCTGTGTGTTGACTTCTTAAACATGTCTCTAGCATATGCTCAAGAAGAGACAGAAAAAAATTCAACAGTGGCCCTGGCTTACACACTAATCCTCAGCAGTAAACTCAAACATTAGGCCTAATCACTGCTGGAAGCAGGCAGTGTTTGTGAAAAACATATTGCCATCTTCAGAAATGTAGTTACTTAGAGGAGCTTTGGCTGGAAAACAAAGTCATTGAACAGAATCAGTTCTGTTCTAACCCAAATCAGGACAGCACATATCATAGTTAAATTTATTTTGTGCCTAAAGGTGGTAACATTTTCTCAGCATGAAAACAATAACTTCAACACTACCCATGATTTTGTAACACTGAACAGCAAAAAGTTGGGTGTCTTTAGGGGTAGGGGTTTCCTACCACACAGCAAGATCCATCAGTAAATAGAGCATAGCCTCTTTTGTTTTCTGGTAACTCATTATATCGTGGTGCTTCTTGGGCCCGAGTCACCTCTTCAGGCATTGCTCCAAAATCCCTGCCTTCTGGCCAGTTCATAATCTCTTCCAGGATTCCTGGGAAATTGGGTTTTCCCGTTCAGGCTTGCTGTATGATCAAAGCTACCCACTTGCTCCATGTAGCACTGGTTGCATAATGTGTTGAGGGGATGTTCCCTTTGAACATCCAGTGCAGCATGGGCAAACGCGGTATCAAGAGTAGATGTGTTCCAAAAACTGAGCAGCTCAAAACCCCTCATAGGCTGCTGATATGCCTTCTTCAGTTGGCATGTAGTGGGCTTCTGAGCCCCGATAACTCTGGATCCAAAACCCTAATGCTTGACCTCTGGTTTCTCCTGGTGTTCTTTGCCAGAGGCTCCAGGTGAGACCATGTTCCCCAGCTGCTGTGTAGAGGATATTTTGCACAGCTGGTCCTGTTTGAACAGATCCCAGGCTATGTCCTGTTTGATCTGCTCAAAGGCCTGTTGTTGCTCAAGGCCACACTCAAAATGGTTCTTCTTCTGGGTCACTTGATAGAGGGGGGCTCACAAGCTGACTGTAACACGGAATGTGCATCCTCCAGAAACCCACAAGGCCTAGGAAAGCTTGTGTTTCCTTCTTGTCAGCTGGTGGGGATGTAGATACTATTTTGTTTACTACATCCAGGGACACATGATGGTATCCATCCTGCCATTTTATTCCCAAGAACTGAATCTCCCTTGCAGGTCCCTTTACCTTTCTTTGTTTAATGGCACAACCAGCTTTGAGAAGAATTTGGACTATTTTCCTCCCTTTCTCAAAAACTTCTTCCGCTGTTTTGCCCCATACAATGGTGTTATCAATGTATTGCTGGTGCTCTGGAGCTCCCCCCTGTTCCAGTGCAGTCTGGATCAGTCCATGGCAGATGGTTGGGCTGTGCTTCCACCCCTGGGGCAGTTGATTCCAGGTATACTGGACACCCCTCCAGGCAAAGGCAAACTATGGCCTGCACTCTGTCGCCAGAGGAATGGAGAAAAAGGCATTGGCGATATCAATAGTAGAGTACCACTTGGCTGCCTTTGACTCCAGCTCATACTGAAGTTCTAACGTGTCTGGCACAGCAGCACTCTGAGGCGGAGTGACTTCATTCATGCCACAGTAGTCCGCTGTCAGCTTCCACTCCCCATTAGACTTTCGCATTGGCCATATGGGGCTGTTAAAGGATGAGCAGGTCCTGCTGGTCACTCCCTGTTTCTTCAGTCAACAAATCAGTTCCTGATGGGAATTATGGAGTCCTGGTTGGTGCATTACTGCCGTCGGAGCACTATTCTAGTGGCAATGGGCACTTGTTGGTCTTTAACTTGCAGCAATCCCATGATGGAAGGATCCTTTGAGAGGCCAGGCAGGGTAGATAATTGTCTGATGGTCTCCGTAGATGAACTGCAGCTCAGGCAGAACCAATACAGACATCATGTAAAATTTCTAACTGAAGACAGTGGACAAATGAACTCATTCACACTCCCCTTAAATATGTTGGCCTGGAAAGATTTTGCAAAATCTAAAAAAGGCATGGGTAGCATATATTATAAAAATGCTTACATTTCCATTGTTAGTTTATGAATTAACATCATAGAATCACAGAATCATTACGGTTGGAAAGGACCCTCAAGATCATCTAGTCCAACTGATAGCCCTACACTACTCTTACCCCTAAATCATCCCCTGAAGAAACACATCCATTCTCTTCTTAAAAACCTCCAGGGATGCTGACTCCACCACCTCCCTCGGCAGCCTATTCCAATATCTAACCACTCTTTCAGTAAAGAAATTCTTCCTAATATCCAATCTAAACCTACCCTGGCTCAGCTTAAGCCCATTACCTCTAGTCCTGTCACTAGTCACAAGGGAGAAGGGGCCAACACCCGCCTCCCTATTTTAAATTTTAATTTGTAATTAATTTATAAATTACTTAAATTTGATAGTTGTATTTACTAATTTCATATAATATTCCATTTTGTTCTGGCATACTGAATACATAAATTTTAAAATAAAACAATAACAAATGCACGTTTCTGCATATAAACACTGTCAAAGCTATGTTTTTTTCTGAACTGTTACACAAAAGTCCAGAACCTTAAAATATTGTCAAAAATTATTTTGTTTTCAGTTCATAGTGGAAAGAGCAAACATGGAATTTCACCAGGATTGATACTTATTTATCAATATTCCACCACAATAACATATGCAAAAATAGGATATTTTTCTTATATTAAAGAGAGTTATCTTGGCACAAATATCATTATAAATATATCAGAATCTATTAAGCCAGTAGAAATTAAATATTTTAATACTATTCTGCAAAAGAGTCTGAATTTAAAAGCTCAGACAACTGTATCTTTTATTTTAGTTCTTCAGAAATTTTTAAATTAGAAAGTAATTAGGAGCTATAGTCACCAAAAATAGTTGAATAATATGCAGCTATGCTGCTTGCTTCAACATTGCCGCAAAAAATATTAACACTTAGCCTGTTGCATAGCCGCTATAAATAGGGAGAATAAAATACATAATTTTGAATAGCTATGATTTTTCTTATTTTTTTCAGATCACAAGTATCTAGACATCTTTAAAAGCAAGATCAATAAAGCTGCATTCTAGAACATCATCTCTCTCTTTTGCAGCTAATATTATGAGCCTCAAGTATGAAGTGAGCTCAAAATACACAGAGACAAATCAATATGGAGCCACTGGAGCACAGGTAACTTCTCTGAGATGCAGCATGACTTATACCAGGGAGAGCACCAACAGATAAAGGCAGCAGGGCCTGTAGCAAAGGCAGAGCAATCCTGGGAGGAGGCTTTAGCTTCAGCAAGTTGGAAAAGGTATGGATTCACTCTTTCCATTTCACATGTTTTTCCCAGCAGAGCTCTGGTGCAGATTACATCTGTGGTTTGTGTGGAAGTGGGAGAAGGTCAAAGTAATTTCATAGGAGAAATCCAAAAAAACCGTGTCAGATATGAATCCCAGACAGATCTGTTTCATTCGTTCCTTGCAAGTGCAAAATGCAAACTCTTATCTAATTGCTGCAAGCGTTACTAAATGCTGTAGTCAATTATTTCATGAAATAAAAAGCTTTGAGTGCAAATACATACTCTTGGATTCAAAAAGACGACCTGACCACCAGGAAAGGTGCCAGGCATACCTGCATGAGACAGACACAGGATTATAAAGAGTCTGTTAAAATCTCTTCCTGCAGCTTCATAGCATATCAGGTCTTTTTATCAGCGGCTGAACAATAGTTTCTCACACCTTAGCCTTTATTGTGCGCTTCTCAGACATGCTTTTCTCTTACAGAATCTTTCAGACAAGTTGTAGATGGAACAACTGAATAGCTAAATCATAAAAAGGTTTTTTGAAACAGGAATAACTGCACAATTTTGCCCTGGCTATGGGCGTCTGAGAAGCTCTTGGGTACATATGAACTCTTTACCTACTCAGGTGATCTGGTACTGTTCAATATGCAGGACTCAGCACAGAGAAGTAGAGCTTCTCCAGGCCCTCTTTGACATTACCTTCCTGGCAGGTCCTTAACTTCACGGCGACATTATGGTTCTCCAAGCAAAGTCTTAAAAGCCTCTTTTAAGTTTCTTGCACATGCCCAAACATACTGTAACAGGACTTGGACAAGTAAGACGAGCCAGGTCTTCCTCAACTTTTATGCCACACATCTCTAAAATGGTGGCACACAGAGATTTGGAATAGCTATTTTCCACCAAAAGTTGGGTCAGTCAGCATGACAGCTCACTCCAAGAGCATCTCCTCAACATTGCTCTCTATCTTATTACTGCCCAAACTACACATCCTGCCTTTACTGATGGCTTTTAGAAAGATGTTCCAGCCCTTCATCATCTCTGTGGCTCTGTGCTGGACCCTTTCCAGCAGTTCCCTATGCTTCTAACCTGATGGGCCCAGAACTGGACACAATATTCCAGATGTGGCCTCACCAGGGTAAAGGGGGAGAAGAATCTCTCTTCACCTACTAACCACCCCAGAATCCCATTGGCCCTCCTGGCCTCAAGAGCACATCGGTGGCTCATGGTCATCCTTCCATCTACCAGGAACCCTGGATCCCTCTCCCCTTCACTGCTCTCCAACAGGTCAGTTCCGAACCTATACACATACAGGGGGTTGGTCTTTTCCAGGTGCAAGACTCGACACTTGCCCTTATTGAATTTCATTCAATTTCTCCCTGCCCAACTCTCCAGCCTATCCAGGTACTGCTGGTTGGCAGCACAACCCTCCGGTGTGTCAGCCACTCCACCCAGTTTATTGCCATCAGCAAACTTGCTGAGAGCGCACTCTGTTCCCTCATCCAGGTCATTAATGAATAGATTGAAAAGCCCTGGTCCCAGTACCTATCCCTGAGGGACTCCAATAGACACAGGCTTCCAGTGTCACACGCTTTCCTGAAATCAAGATAAACCACATCCACTGCCCTATCGTCATCTATCCACCCAGCTATGTCCCCATAAAAGGCTATCATGTTAGTCAAATATGACTTCCCTTTGGAGAACCCATGCTGACTGCTCCCAATGACCCCCTTATCCTTGCTATGCCTAGAGACACAGTCAAGGATAAAGTGTTCCATCACCTTTCCAGGGATGGAGGTGAGGCTAACAAGTCTAAAGTTACCCGGCTCCTCCTTCTTCCTCTTTTTGAAGACTGGAGTGACATTTGCCTTCCTCCAATCCCCAGGCACCTCTCCTATTTCCCGGGACTTACCAAAGATGATAGAGAGTGGCCTGGCAATGACTTCTGCCAGCTCCCTCAGCACCTGCTGGTGAATCCCATCAGGACCCATGGATGGATGGATGTCCAGATGGCTTAACTGCTCCTTAACCAAGTACTCCTCAACTAAGGAAAACTCCTCCAGTATGCGAGCATCATGGGGCTCAGGTGTCTGAGGCTCCTGAGCACAGACTCTAGCAGTGTAAACAGAGACAAAGAAGTGATGCCGAATATTTTGCCCCAAAAAGGATCTATGGAACTGCTCAGAGACAAAGTTTTAGTCTTTAAGCAGCGACGTATTTATTTCAGGCAACGTTGGGGAACTCCCAGCTCATGCCGGACAAAAGAGTTCCAAAGCAGTAAAAATCAGACTATTTATACAATTTATGTAAGAGATTACAACATCTTTACATGTATATTCATATTATTGCAACATCTAATTATAATATTCATAGCAGGCAGAGTTAGGGCGGAGTCAGGGGCAGAGTCTTCATTTTGGGGAGATTTTTGGTGGTACATCCTGTTAATTCATCCTCGGTGGTCATGGTTTTGTCCTTCTTCCTCAGTGAACTTTTGAACTTTTCTTGATTCTGCTGGCTACAATGTACACTGGGCTATAGTTTTTGGACTCCTGCCCCTTATTTCTCCTTGTTCCTTTCCTGTCTCTATGTAAGATTTATGTTACCATTGTCAATCCTCTCTACCTTTCTGTGTTCTTACTGTGTGTTCTTTGTGCCAGCATTCTTTGTCCTGATGTTATTTGTCCACTGGTCTTTGAATCCTGGTTCTTTGTTTCTTAGCTCAGAGCTGGCCTTCTATGTTAACTCTGTGGGCCTTGCTCTGTTTCAGAAGGCGTTCAGTAACTCCACCTTCTTTGGATCATGTGTCACCAAGGCACCCACCTCATTCAGCAGGGGGCCTACTTTGCCTCTAGTGTTACTTTTTCCTGCAATGTATTTGAAGAAGCCCTTCCTATTGTCCTTGACCTCCCTTGAAATGTTTAGTTGCAGAAAAGCCTTAGTTTTCCTTGTTGCCTCCTTACAACCTCTGACAACAGTCTTGTACTCTTCCCATGTGGCCAGCTCCTCCTTCCATGATCTGTAGACTCTTCCACTTGAGCTTGCCCAGCAGTTCCCTACTTAACCATGTGTGTCTCATGGCTCCTTTCCTTTATTTTCTATGTGTTGGGGTGCTCTGATCTTGAGCTTGGAAGAAGTGGTCCTTGAATGTTAACCAACTCTTTTGGGCCCCTTTATCTTCTAGTACTCTGTCCCATGAGATTTAATGAAGCAGAGTAGTTCATCAAAAGCCACCAGAAAGGTGTTGATGCTCAGAAGACAGTTCCTGCACAGGCAGGAAAGAGAGTCATGGAAAAAAGACTAAAAGAGGAGTGAAAAACATTTCCACTGGCACAAGGCATAGGAAATTGCATGGACAAGTGGAACTATCTGAGATCAAATTGAAGAGCAATTGCGAAAATTTTCATATCAGTATCTTGGCAAGAACATAGCTTAGCTGTATTAAAAGCATAGAAGAATAGATATGGAATAGCTGGGACAGGAAATTTTGGAACTCAGTAAATAAATTTGACTGAAGAGAGAATGAAAATTTAGAAATTTTACTCAGCATGTTATGACAAGTTGGGTTACACATTTCATGTTTTACTGGTAAATAAAAAAGCCCACTTTCACCACTTATCACTGCACAGCTTATATCCAAACAGCTGAACTTATAACATCCCAAATGGCATGGTGACATCCTGATGGGTAGCTGGGACCACTTTCTGGGCTATGCTAACTCCAGAGACCAAAACTAACATTTTAATGGTACAGACAACTGTAAGGACTGGCACTTTTTTGGTTTTCCACAAGAAACAAATGTGAGAAAAGAAGGAAATGCTGGAGACTGGAGATGATTTGATGATTTGCTTTGATTGTGAAGGCAGTGGTGGTAACATAAAGCAACACATACAGGGCTATAATAGAAATAATTTGAGCAGAAATGTGGAGAACTCTAATCTAAGAATAGCGTACTTCAAAATATAGTAAATACATATGAACACAAACAGCCCAGAATAAAACCTTGCTTATTCATCCTTCAGCCTCCTTCCTTCACAAAAGTTTGAACATCAGGGTCTAAGACATAGCTGAGGTGATCTAGTGTGCTATCATCAAAACCAGCTGATGTCTTGGAAACTCATATAATCATTACAAACCTGTTTCCTTCAAAGTTGCACCGGCTTCTAGGAACAGCAGACTAGTGATCTTGATAGGTTTAAATCAAGTATTCTTGATGTTTGAATGACACAAGAAAGTAATAGACACAAAAATGTGTGGATACTGCAAATTTGGTAATTTTCTGCACTTTTTGCTGTTTCCCTCAAGATTTAGGGTTTGATCTGAAAAAAAAAAATCTGTTTGTATGTATTTACATTACAAAGAACCTTCACAGTAAAAAAAGCATTGTCTTTGGTTTTTAACTTTGTCACAGGTACCTGCCTAGAGTGTAAACAATAAAGGGATGGTATTCCTCCCCTCTACTTACATCCATGATGTCTTTATTTCAAAGATTCATAGAGACTTTGGAAAAGATATCATGCTAAAAGTAAAATTAAGCTGTTAGAGGGTCACCTTCATTATACAAAAAGATTTAATTTTTACCAGGGAAGAGAAAAATTAAGGCCAATCAATATAGTTGCTGCTGAAAAGGTCTGGTAAAATTGCTTAATTTGCAATTCAGGCATGTATGTACATTAACAATGGCAATTAATAATACATTCCTTTACCTAGCATTAAATACCTTCCATTGTTTATTTCCTAGAGACAAACAGGAAAACAAAGTGAATTGAGCTTAATAAAACCCTTTACAAATTATAGACTTAATTATACACAGATAGAATAATTTCATTTCTAAATCGCTTTAGACAGTATTAACCATCATCAAACGTGTATTAAAAAGAGATGATTATCATGAAAAAAATCAAGGAGGCAAGGATGTACTTTTTCCATGAAAAGCTTGGTTGTAATTAAATAATTTTAAAAGGCACCAAGCCAGAATGTGCAGTTTGTTAACTATCCCTAGGCTGTCTGTGAATATTCATGGGTTAAACCTCTGCCATGTTTTAGGATCATAGGATTGTCAGAGTTGGAAGGGACCTTAAAGACCATCTAGTTCCAACCCCCCTGCCTGGCAGGGACATCATCCACTAGATCAGGTTGCCCAGGGCCCCAACAAGCCTTGTCTTAAAAGCTTCCAGGGATGGGGCTTCAGCAACCTCTCTGGGCAACCTGTTCCATTGTCTCACTACCCTAACAGTGAAGAACTTCCTCCTAATGTCTAATCTAAATCTACCCTCCTCAAGCTTACACCCATTTCCCCTAGTTCTATCACTATCTGACCTCCTAAAAAGTCCCTCTCCAGCTTTCTTGTAGGCCCCGTTCAGATACTGGAAGGCTACAAGAAGGTCTCCTCGGAGCCTTCTTTTCTGCAGACTGAACAATCCCAACTCTCTCAGTCTGTCCTTGTAGGAGAGGTGCTCCAGCCCTCTGATCATTCTTGTGGCCCTTCTCTGGACTCGCTCCAGCACTTCCATATCCTTCTTGTAATAGGGGCTCCAGAACTGGATGCAATATTCCAGGTGGGGTCTCACGAATGCAGAGTAGAGAGGGAGAATCACCTACTTTGACCTGCTGGCCACACTTCTTTTGATGCAGCCTAGCATAGGGTTGGCCTTCTGGGCTGCAAGCGCACACTGGCAACTCATGTTGAGCTTCACATCCACCAACACCCCTAACTCTCTTTCCGCAGGGCTGCTCTCAAGCCAGTCCTCGCCCAGCCTGTATCGGTGCTTGGGATTGCCCGGACACAGATGTAGGACCTTGCACTTGGTCTTGTTGAACTCCATGAGGTTGGCATGGGCACACCTCTCCAGCCTGTCCAGGTCCATCTGGATGGCATCCCTCCCTTCCAGCTATCAACCGTACCACACAGCTTGGTGTCATCGGCAAATTTGCTGAGGGAGCACTCGATGTCACTGTCCATGTCTCTGACAGATATGTTGAACAAGACTGGTCCCAGCACTGATCCTTAAGGGGCTCCACTTGTCACTGGCCTCCACTTGGACATGGATCCATTGACAGCCACTCTTTGGGTGCAGCCGTCAATCCAATTCCGTATCCAGTGAGTAGTCCATCCATCAAACCCATATTCCACTAGCTTGGAGACCAGGATGTTGTGTGGGACAGTGTTGAAGGCTTTGCTAAGGTCCAGGTAAATGACATCAGTTGCTCTTCCACTGTCTACTGGTATTGTAACCTCTTCACACAAGGCCACCAGATTTGTCAAGCAAGATTTACCATTGGTGAAGCCATGTTGATTATAACCAATCACCTCTTCATTATTCTTCTGCCTCAGCAGTTCCCCCAGGAGGATCTGCTCCAGGATCTTACCAGGCACAGAGGTGATACCGACTGGCCTATAGGTTTTCAGCCTCTGCTTTAAGAAGCATCCCTAATCCTGGGTATTGATGGAATTAAGACATTTGTCTCTATTTCTTCTCTTAATTGTTTTCAACTTTGCCTGCACAGGAATACAGAATTGCACACTTTTGGAAAGGAATAATCAGGTTTTAAAAGAGAGCACAAGTGAACTGCAGCAGAAAAAGGTGGTCTATAGTTAGAAGTGGGTTCAGCGTGCTCCCGAAGGGGAACCCAAGATCTTGTAATGCTAACTACTCAGGAAGAACTCTGACTCACTATTTTCCATCATTGAATTAAAAGGCAGATTTGCAAGATTCAGGCAAACAGCAGGTAACTCTGCAGACCCGTGCTTTATAGGTCAACGGAATAAAAGACTACCAGACAATATGTATTGTTTCTGGAAAGGAATGGGGTTTTAAGAGCTGCCCACACTAAATGCCCCTGAAGATCACCCAGCATGTCGTCTCTATCAACTTAGGAAACTCTTCTTGTGCAAGAAACACATCTATGCAATACAGATTAGCTCAACTTGTGTTTCCACAAAAGAACTCGTTCTGCGTCTGAATATAGTTTGGATACATCTTATGCTTCTTACCCATCTTCAAGTGATAATGAAGCCAGACTCCTCACCTTGGGTTACCTATGTGAACACACCCTTCAGAACAAAAGCATCCTCACCAAAAACAAATGTAAAAATCCCACCAAAATCAACTGTCCCTGAAACGACTGCTGTTTATTTCTGAATATGCTGCAATGACATATATTTTAATTAAGTTCCAACTGTTGATGACTTGTCTGTAGTCTCTTTCCTCACTCCAGAAGTGAGGCACTAAGACACTGCTCTGTGTGCCCCTGATGAATTTTCTAGACTTTCCCCCCCAATTTGGATTACCCCAATCCACCACACTTCAAAAAGTTAGATCTGAAAATAATTTAGGTTACTATCGGATGTTTGACTTTGACATATCCAAAAACAAGAAGGAAAGAGGACGGTATAAAGTCACTTTGTTCTATGCTGTTTGTGATACAGTCTAACCATTTTATTACATTTTGCTACAGAAGCAACTTCAATAAGAGGAAAAGCAATACACGAAAAAGGGAGAACAAGAGAGAGTCTTTCTTGCTTTTAACATTTAGAAATCTAGGACAGGGGAGAAGGGAAGGAGATACAACAGCTGCACATCTACACTGCCCAAGCACAAGATTTCAGAAGCAAGCCAGCACAATTTTTAAGGCTTCACTCAGCTTATGTTTGCCTATTTTGGGGAAACAGTTTGCAGCTCAGAGCAATCAAGCTCCTTCCCCTTCTCCTCCAGCAGACTTTTTCTATGGAGACTTTATTCCAGTATTTCTTAACCCAGAAATGGTCATGGACACAATGCTTGTTGGGCACCTGGAAAGTGAAAAGTAATATAGAAATAATGCTCAAAAAAAATGTACCTATTTCCTTAGTACCTGCATTCGCTACCAAAAAAAAATTCTGAACGTATTCTCAGGACATAAAATTTTCAGTACAGGGGCAACTTTTGCTTTGTTCGAATTTCCCTGCAAAATACTCATTTCCTGGTAAAATCAAGACAAAACAGCTCCCATGCTGCACCTCTCTCCACACATGCTGGCTGCAGATAGCATTAAATAACCTGTGTTTGATTACTTGATTCAATAACCAGAAGGCTGTGAGAGCAGCCCTTCATAACAGTCAAGGCTGTTACAGCTTACATCTGCTGGAAGCAAATACAGACGAAGATTAATGAAGGATTCAGATAACAGCACAAGCAGTTCTGTAGGAAGTTCTATAACACTAGCCTGCTATTTTCTGGATTGTAAGGGCAGCTTCTGGAGGACATCCCATTGCTGTCCAAAACCTCTGCTTTTATTTTTCACAATATGATCACTGTCTGAAGCCCTGTACTTTTTATGTTTACAAAATGATGTAATTGAACTCATATACCACAGACACAACTTCATTTCTACAACACAACAAAGCAAAATTGAAGTATATTGATCTGGCCGTACAACTCTAATAAAGCAGAACTCCTTATAGAGTGTGATTTCTTTCCTGATTGTTATGCTACCTTATTATAGTAACTTTATTGATACAGATCACTGTGCTTATGTTGTTAATATGGGATTAAGATCCAGCAGTTTTCATACTGAATACATTTTCATTTGTTTCACAGAAAGTGCTACATGCCAGCTGAATTGTATGTCTCTTATCCAAATGGGCTTCATATTATTAGCTCAAGAAACAGATTTTTCCAAGAACTGAATTTCATTTACCCATTAAAATACTTCTTTTGTTCTTGTGAAAACAGAATAAAAGTCCCCGAACACCTGTGTGCCTTGTCAGTGATACATTAAATGGCTCACATAGCCCCTAGCTGTAACGTAATGTAAAACACCAGGAGCCAAAATGATACAAAACAGCCTATGTGGATATCATAGCTAGAGCCAAAGTATCCCTTGGTGCACAATGTAATGAGAAGAAAAGAAACATGTAGCAAGATAGAAAAACCTTCTGGGCAGTCGTGACAGGGAAGGCAGTTTGTCCTCAGTTCTCAGTAAGATTTTTTGCAGGGACACCTCATAGTGCTTTAGGGAGTCTGAGGAGAGGCAGGTACAGGGATGTGAAGAGAGTGGGAAGGATTTAAGGGCTCCAGAATGAGGCAGAATGCCTCTGACTGTGCCAAGTGGTGAGCCAGCAGCCCTGCCAGTTGGTCTAGGATGACAGAGAAGATAGAGGATAGCAAGAAGAGTTTGGGAGGCTAAAGCCCACCTGCCGTTCCTATGGCCAAGACCAGGATGCAGGTGTCATCTTGAAGCAGGGATGGTCTGCTACCAGTTTAGCACAGGGGAGACAAGGAGGTATGAGCCAATGGCTCATAGAAGTAAAAGTCACTGCTAGCAGCATTGTGAATGGGAACATACCTGTAGCCATTTCACATTTCATCAGTCAGGATTTATTTTTTCCTGTATATGCAAAGCTCAATCCCCAAAGCCTCTGAAGATACTATTTCTTCCTTCAAACAGACATAAAAATCCCCCTGTTGAAAAACAGCCTGGATGAACCACATGCAGAGTGTTATAGGTGACTCCCTTCTGAAGGGAACAGAAGACCCAACATTCAGATCTGACCCACTTCAAAGGGAAGTCTGCTGTCTCCCCAGAACCCGTGTTAAAGCTGTGGTAAGAAAGCTTCCTACCCTGGTACAGCCCACAGATTATTATCCATTATTGACCTGCCAGGTAGGCAGTGATGACCTTGAAAGAAGAAAACTGAGGACTATATCAAGACAGACTTCAGGGCCTTGGATCAACTGGTCAAGGAGGTGGGAGCACAGGTAGTGTTTTCTTCTCTTCCTCCTGTTGGAGGGACCTATCCAGATAGGCTGAGAAGGACCTACCAGATCAATTCTTGGCTTCGAGCCCAGTGCCACCAGCAGGACTTTGGGTTCTTTGACCATGGGGCAACTTATATGATGCTGGGCTTACTTGCGGCAGATGGGGTGCATCTCTCCCAAAGGGGGAGAAGGTTGTTATCACGAGGGTTGTCTGGGCTTATTGACCAAGCTTTAAACTAGATTCGAAGGGGGAAAAGGGGAAAACCTGGCTTGCAAGAAATAAGCCTGAGGCATTTGTGGAGTGTTGTGCCAGCTTCACTGCTATCTCAGGGTTCGTACCAGTACCCACAGTTTTCAAGAGGTGATAGAGTATCAGTTTTAAAGGCATTTATTCTCCATTGTGTAGGATTTCTGTAAGGAAAGACAGATCCATGAGCAGGGACTGTGTCCTCCAGCAGCATGTCAAGAGCAGCACAAGTCACACATTCCCACTCCCAGATGTTTGGGGACATGAAATACCCAGCTCTGATGAGTGGGTCTGGCTGCAAGGGCCATTTCTGTGCTTACAACTATCTTCGGAATGCAGTTTTTTCACTCAGGGTTTTCCAGCATCCCACAAGGACACACGTGCCTGAGTAATGAGCTTTGCTTCCAAACAAACTGTGCTAATAGATGTGCCGGGGGATGCCCTTAGGTGGGAAATGGGAGAAGAAGAAGCCCATCAGTTTAACAGAGGATGGTGACATGTTTGGGACGGGAAGGGGAAACCCTGCATGAGATCAAAGTGAGAGATAAAGAAATGTCACAGAATCACAGAATCATTACAGTTGGAAAGGACCCTCAAGATCATCTATTCCAACCGATAGCCCTACACTACTCTTATCCCTAAATCATCCCCTGAAGAAACACATCTATCCGCTTCTTCTGGCTGCACTTATCAGTAAAGCTTTAAACTAGGTGTGTCGGGGGGAGGGGATCCGCCTCTGAATGATAGCGGTGATAATGAGATTGCTATCACTTCAAGAGACAGGTGGATATTATCAGTGAATTATAAAAAAGGTGAAAAAGGCAGCTCCCAGAAGGTGGGAAGATCAGTACCCCAGCTGAAGTGCCTTTACACTAATGCACGCAG